>JAODKE010000125.1:28608635-28623038 GCA_026779605.1 Mormyrus hasselquistii
ACGCTCCATTATGTAAGAAGTTAATAACCACAAAATATTTGATGAAGAATAAAGTGAGAATGAAGCCTGATAAGAGATGTGGCTGGGGGAGGGGGGGGGGTGCTCTTGTCAGGGGAAGTCAGGGGGCAGAGAGAGGCCTGATTCAAAGAGTTTCTCCTGAGACACACTGCCGAACCAGCAGGGGGCAGTAGATAATGTTTCTTCTTCTCAAGGAAGAAGATAGATTTTGCTTTGTATGTTTGGTTTTTTTCATGGTGAGTGAAATGAAGATTTTTTCTGAATAGCATGGTGGAAGTCATTTAGAACTTGGGGAAATGCTAAAGATTTTCCATCTTTTATACACTTTAGTTCATTTTGAATAATTGTTTTCTTGAATTACGATAAAGACAGTAATGATATTAAGTTATATCTTTGTTGGTATAAATAAAATAAATATATTATTTTATTTAAAAATATTTATATTTTCAGAGAAGCTAAGCTAAGCTCTCTATCAAACTCTCATGCTGAAACCGGTAAAGGTATGTTAAATCTGCTTAAAAGTATGACCATCGTTTTTTAAATAAAATGGTAAAGAATTTCAGTAAGCTTGCAATGTTGTTTCATCGCATGAAATGCTTTTGTGCTGAAATACGATTCCTTTATATTCGTTTGTATCCAAAGGGCATCCTATGAAAACCATAGCACCTGCTTTAATGCAGCTACTGCAAACGAAGATTCATTTCTCTGCTCTTGTAATTTAATTGTGCCGAAGTGCTCATGGACACCATATTTATGCACGTTATGTTCAGACTCCAGGAGCGACCCGATGGCTACGCACTCATTAATGAGCTGGCAGGATGGCACGGCAGGGCCCTAAAGCCACCGGGGTAAGCTTGACTGTGAATGCATGCAAAAAGAAGAAAGGCTTTGTTAATTTCCAGGGATTTGTATGGTTATCAAACGTACAAAGACATGCACAGTCAGCCCCTGCCCTGCATGAACTACTGTGTATGTGTGCGTGTGCATTTATATAGTGTATATGTGTGTGTGGGTGGCCTTATCCTAAAAAGATCCAATAAAAAAATGTATATTCTCTAGAAAACTGAATTACCAGTAAACTGTAAAAAGACAAGAGTGAGATGCTTTGGTTGACTGATGCATGCATGTGAATGTTAATGATACTTGGTTTATTTTAAGCAGTAAGAATGTGTTATGCATAAACTGCATGGTGCACTTTCATAAAACCTCGGACTCACAAGCGTTGGTCAAAATAGAATAGAATAGAGACCTTCCTGACAGCTTCCTTCATTTCGCCTGCAGTGGTTACTAGGATGACCGTTTCTCCTTTCGAACGAAGAGATTGACAGCTGGATTGGTTCTTGCTGTTTTGGTGTCAACCAAGACGTTTGATCTTCGTCGCATGCAGGAATTAGAATGCATCCTCCTCTCTTTCTTTTTCTTCATACAACTTTGTTCGTATATTGGTTTGATGTTCGATGAGACGCAATTCAGAGCCGGCTGTTTATTCGTCGGCGGTGTGCCGGTGACCGCCATTCAGGAGCGGGGCAATTGAAAAGTGCGTACCACAGGCGGCAAAATCTCCCTCTCCGCTAACCGCAAGTACGATGCGTCTTTGATCTATCTGAAAGGCGATCTGTCTATGCGAAAGCTCGGCCAAAGCTAGGCAAGATAAGCTCTTCCTGTCGCTCTTACGGGGACAGCATTTGTCAAAATGCTGTTTCTGAGATATCAAAGTAGTATCTGCCGTTTGTCGATATGGCATCGACGCCACACAGACTGATGCTGCATCGGACTGAATTGCTGATAGAAGTTAAATCACATTACAGATGATAAGAAGCATATCTGAAGGTCTTTCACTGCTCACAAATCAGTGAAATAAAGAGAATTGTTTAGAGTGTTCATCCTTGCAGCTATTAAATCAGGCCCCAGATCCTCATGGAACTCAACAGGAAATAATGGAATCAATTAACTAAATCATGGGAATGCAAATGCAAAAGAACCAATGCAGCATAATTCCAACAGTGACGCTGAATTGCCCATTTATTTTATATTTTTTTGTATTTTATTTCTTCTAAAGTCAGTTATTAAAGGCTTTGTTAGTTTGTCTTCTTCAAGGAACTTTGCAAAGTCTCAAACTACTTATACTGAACCATTAACTTGATAGACAGCAGCTACTCTGTGGAACAAATTACTTTTGAGACCACAAAACTTAGATACTGTGAAGACGATGGACGCTAAATAGAATTCTTGATGGGAAAACAGGAAAATGGCAGAAAACTGTAGGTAAACTCAGCAGAGCATAGTTCACCAAAGTCAATGGTGCGAATTGTGCTCTCCTGGGTACAAACAAATGATATGCTTCAATCTCCATTTATTTGTTTTTTTTTTTTTTAAATGCATAGATTTTACAGGATTCATCAAACAATAAAGATTACTGTTTTTCCGAAGTATTACAGACCTGAGACCAGAAGCACGATAAGAATAATAGGACTGTTACTAATGAAGATGCAAAAATCATTAGGGTAGAATTTCCCCAATATACTTTCCATGTGACTGCTATCAGACCTTGTACACGTGTTCATCTCAGATCACTGCTTCCTGCTGTGGCTGGCCCACACTTTGAGTGAAAGTACATTTAGAGTATTGTGGGACTTCAGACATTTATTGGCTTTCCACAGGTTCAATGTAAATTGAAACCTATGGTACAACTCCTGTTTCAGACCAAGCATTTGTATATAACAGCAATACCAGTGTTTTGCTCTGAAAACGTTGAAGTAGCCTCTTAGTAGGAAGGTATGAGTGAACACTGGAACATACAGATACTCAGACCCACCCACATTCCAACCGCTTATCTAGCATAGGGAGCCCTCAACATATCCCAGAAGGCACTAGGCACAAGCTCTCAGCTAACAAGGAACATTCCCATAGAATGTTCTTACTGTGAAGTTAACGGAACGCCATTTTCACGTTTAAATTTTAACAAAGGTTACGTCAGTGTCAGCACGGTAATGTTTCTGCCTCAACATCCTTTTAATGCAATTAATGTTGAAAAATATTGTTCTATAATAAAATGTTATTTTATAAAAGTGATATACAAGTATACTGCGAACATGCTGACCAGCCTTTAACCCACGACCTTTGAGGTATAAAGCGACAGCGTTGCCCTCTGCCCTGCCATGCCCTTCTTTAGCTTTTATGTTATTAACCTTAGCTGTAATATTAGCTGTAATTGTATTAGTGGGATAATGTTCTGGAAACATCATGGGACACTTTGAATGTTTCTATATCTTAATTTTAACATTCAGGAAACATTCCTAGAATGAAAAATTGCTAGTGGTGCTGGAGGAGTCACACCGTACAGGGGGCTCACTCACTGCAGAGCGCATGAACCCATGATGGGCCATTTTAGACACCTCAGTTTACTAACACCTTTTTTCGACCGAGGGAGGAAAGATGAGTCCCCACATGATACCCGAGCAAAACAGCTATACTGGGCCGACTTCACACATGCAGGGGTAAGATTCACAGCTTAAGCCCTGCTACAAGGCAGCGACACCACCCAACTGAGCAAACATCATGCGGATACCTGTAAATGTTTAATAAAATGTCACACTAAATGATTTGTATTTTCAGTCCTATATTAGTTCAGTCTTCTACTTAAATCTTCAATTTCCAACAGACTGAATGAAAGTTCTTTCGCAATGCAAAAAGTAACCATAACGCATGGATCATTTTTTTAAAAATATGCACAAACAGCATGCTTTTAAATACGTCACTTTTAAATATAATTTAAATATCTAAGATTATAAAATCATTCATTTGTGATTTTTGGCAGTTTAATGACCTTATAACCATTTGCTGTCAACTTTTCATTCAGTCGATGTTCTTTGTAATGGCGCTCATAAACGTGTTGCATTAAGTGACATCTTTGGCAGATTGGTGTTTAAATTAAAGAATAACAAAATCCAGTGACATTTACAAATGACAAATGTTGCAGCCAATTTGTGTGTCTGGATTTGTCTTATTCTCAAGGAATGAAATGAAAATCACCTTACACCACAGGGAAAGGTCTCTGGGTTTCCTAATCAGAAGTACAAGTCATGCCACGTCTCATATATTGTTTGGTGTCTCGTAGTACTATATACAGTCCATGTATGAAGGGAAAAGGGTGAGCTGGTATTCTACAGTGCTAAAACTTCTCCTGAGAATCGGATCCCAGAAGACTTCTGTGCTTCACGTCCTACATCCTGGGCCACCAGGGAAGCTAACAGGCCTCCTTCACGCTTACGAATTAATAAAGCAGCAGTTAGCAAACGAGGCTGTTACAAGTGGAGCGGCCATCGCATCAAGATCCCTCTCACTAACGCTGCGTATTTGCCTGCAGATCTATGAAATACGCACAGTAACAAAAATGTACACATATTCACATTGATATTCAAAAATGAACTCGTTCCAGGCAGGAAAAGTCCTAAATTAAACATATCAAAAAAAAAAAAAAAAACTTTTGTTTGTGTGTTACAAAAAAAAAAAATAAATAAATAAAATAAAATAATGGGCCTCTGAAAGATGTGAATTCTCCAAGTTTCCGATCGCGACATTAGCAAACTGCACTTAGGTGTTAATATATTTAAGTCTTTCAATGGAACGGTTTGGAAAATGGAGACAAACAATGAAGAAAAAAAAACTTCTGAGAGCAACTAATACTGTGTTGACCCTCACTTCGCCTTCAATTCCCAATGCCAATAACCTCATTTAATGCTGGAAGGAACTAGGAGAAAAACAGGCGGCAGCAGGTTAATAAGGCAAACACAGTTACTAATTGCTACGTTCTCACGGTTGGGACTCTTCCCCACCTCCCCCCACCTTTAAAAAAAGCACCTGTCAAATGGGAAGTACAATTTCTAAGGAAGAAAAACTCAAAGGCTTTTGAAATCTGAAGGGCCTGCTGTTTATCTATCTGACCTGGTCGATAGAATGGAGTGCTGATTTTGAGTATCACTCACCCTACAATGACATTCTCACAACATTTACCTTTTTTTTTTAAAAAAAAAAAAAAAAGAGAACACAAGTAAACCTGAGATTCTTTGACAACAGTAACTTTATTGTTTTGGTTTGCAAGAAAATGGAGCCATTTAAGTCACCCATACCGAATTAACGAATAAAAAGGAGCTGTCTGGTCCAGGTGGCAAATCTTATCTTTTGTTAGCTTTGAAATTTTTAGCATCACAATTGCACTTACCGGTTTTTAAAAAGCAGTGTTTCATTTTATTCTGTGCAGAAAACAATTGGGGGGGGGTAAAATTATCAGTTAAATTGTTTCTTTTTTACTGTATAAATACATATTGTAGCCTTATTTAAAAAAAAAAAAAATCAATAAAGAGAAGAGGAAGACTGACCAGCTAAACACCAATCAGACTTTCAGACAAAATGGTCATAATATTAAGACTTTAAGCAAATAAAGAAATGAATGGGCCCTGATACACAAAACATTATGTAACTTATACAATTCGGAACAAAAGTAATTGTTATTGCCTGCTATACTGACCATCATTGTTATTATGGACACTGTCATGACTGCTGTGGTCTTAGATGATACATTTCCTTAGATCTCCATGCAAAGAAACAAACACTTCGTGAATTTTGACACCACCTGTTACAATATACTGGTGTCTATTTTCTGCAAATATCTGTGTAAGGTAAGTGCTCACTTCTTTAACCAAAACATCACATGTGAGATCAACACAACTTAATACAATGAAAAAACTACACTATAAATAGCAAAATTAATGGCATGTTTTATTAAGCAGTTACACGCAGTGTTTTATACAAATAAAATTCTCTAATCCTAATAATTTTAATGCTGCTACTATTACATTGATACGCTTTTCAAAAATTTAGTCATGTCAAAAAAAAAATAAATGAAAGCGTTCAGACAATGCCTTAAAAATAAAATCATTCAGTGTCTTAAAAGTTAGATTTTGTAACAGATTTAAATTCAGAACACCTAATTAATGCCTAAAGACATTCCAAAAACTACACAACATCCATTCAACGGGCAATAAAAAATCATGATTAAAAAAAGAGTAGAAGGCATTATCCCCATTAAGTAAATCTAAACAATTTGACAAATGACAGTCTTTGGTATGTATTTTTTTTAATTATTAAGTACATGATTACGTATGCTCTTGACTACAGATTGATGTGCAAACCAATTAACACAATTCCAAAAGTGACTACATTTGAAGCTCAATCTGTTACATTAAAACACAGGTGGCTAAACGGACCGCTTTGCCGAGTCAGATGTGATTAAAAGGCACCCAACTGCATGTCATTAATATTTGTTAATGAATATATGGGGGTACTTAACTTCCAGAAAACCAAACATTATATTTGGGGGCTTGCATTAACTGTGCTTCACTAATTCAAGTGAAGGAACAACAAATGCAGCAGGGGAGGTTCCGTTTCAAATGGTGTTCCACATGGTTTTGGTGAAAGTCCTCTTCAGAACCTTCGTTTTGCAAGGCTGGTTTTCCTATGGGAACAGGGTTCACTCACACATCACACATGCCTGGCGTGGTCAGACTAGATTAAGAGAGATCAACAGTCCACTACTAAATAAAAAAAAGAGGGATTAAAAAGATCCTCATGGCCCGCGGTAGGCAGTCAGCATCTCGCTTCTCTGGCCAGGTTTGAAACCGTTAAAAACCTCAGAATAAGGGAGTGTGAATGGCTCACGGGTCGAAGCCTCGGACACGTCGGCGTGACACGTGCCGCTGCAGCCACTGAACAGCTGCTGAATGCTGAATGGTGTGCATGCAATTTCCACAAAAAAGGCAAACAGATCACAGAACAGGGGTTTTGTACGCAAGGATACTTTGTAAATTTAACCTGGGTGTTAGTGGCCAGTACAATATAATAATGAAAGGACGGACATCCAAAAGTCAATATTAACCCCCCCAGTACAGAAAACCACATTACAGGACAAAAACAAAAAGGTAAAAAGGTATCGATGTATGAAAGCCAGACAATTAGTTTTTGTCAAAGCATACCATCTACATCACAAATAAATACAATTTTTGAAGGGTCTATGCAACAACTGTTAATTTCTTGACTGATGAATTAAGGGATGGAAGCTGATCCTGATTGATTGGCATAAAGAGATACATACAGCAGTTATATGTATGGGAACAAATATACTTGTATCTCATGCCGTCTCCACCCACAGATGCCACCCAACACTGTTAATTAACAATTACAATTACAATCATACGACCAAAGAGGCAAACCTAGACTGGCGATAGTTGTTTGTAAGCATTTTCCCTTTCATTTTACTTTTCTTCATGAATACAATGTGTTGTCACAGAACTACACCAGCTGTCGAACGAAACCTAAAACCGCTTTGATATTATGAACCAGACATGCAATAAATAAATACCCTGTTTTGCTGTGCAATTCTGCTCTGACTTTATTAAAATGTTTATTAACCCAGCACTTAAAAGCATCAGGCAATTTTAAAATGATAATTAGAATACTACTAATAAAATAACAATAATTAATTGATTCTTTAGAAAACACAGAGACAAGTATTGGTTCAGTCTAAATGTTACAGTAATTTTTATTTTTTTATTGTTTTTTTTAAAAGACGCTAAGATTGGCACCTTTTTTGTTTTTCTTTTCTTTTTTTTTTTCTTTTGTTTTTTTTAAATTGCTGAATTCAAACTAAAAAAACAAAAATCTTGGGGGAGAATTTCTGATTATGCTGATACAATGGGCTCTTATCCATGCTCTGAGTTTTGTTTTTTTTCCCGTGTTCTACTTCATTTCACCACAGGAGGCAAACAAACCAGAATGGCTCAATGCCACATCTCAGGGGTCACACACTAATGCACGCAAAGCCCACCCTCCGACCCTTGCTTTTCTCCACTCCCACACTGGCACAGCATCGTCTTCACTGTAATATACAGCAGTATCCATCTCCAGTCCAGTTGGAAATGTTTCCACCTGCAAAGCTGCGTTGATTGACAGCGTCGTCATCCAATAGGAAACAAACAATTGTACTTCTGTTAAATATGGCTCAGCTTCTACTTTAGAAGAAAAAAAATCTCTGTAAAACACATTATATTAGATTTCTGTGTGCATTCCACGTATGTATGTTCATTAAAACAATATTAATGTATCCTAATGGTCTTTGTCATGTGACCTCGGCAAGACTGTAGCATCCAATTGTTCTATCAGCTTGGCTCAGGTAATGGAGACGGCTGAAATGTGACGTTTTTGTCCACATGGTGAGATCTCAAAGCCTCCATTCTGAGATAAGCCATCTCTTCAGGCAGCCAGAGGTAAGACCTCTTTAAGACCGTGCACATGTGCAAGGGGGGACGTATGGACAGAGATTCGCACACGTATACTAGGTTCATCGTGTTAAGACTCACGTCTGCAGGTTTTTGAAGAGAGACTGTAGAGGAACCCAGAAGGAAGCACTTGAGGGCAGGATGAACAGCAGCACCCTCCTTTCCGACCGCCTTGGCCCCCAGGTGCTGGGATGGGACAGGACATAGCCCTATGCCGCCATGAGATACTGGTGGTAGAACAGACCGAAGAGGGAGGTGGAAAAGAGGCAGGCAGCAATCCACCAGGTGAGGAAGGACAGCAGGCCGCGGAAGAGCAGGGGGCTGAACACAGTCTGCAGACTCCCCAGGGCCATAGAGAGCTGAGCCACCGACGACTTAGCCAGCCCCGGGACGGACGTCGGCTCAGGAGAGGCAGCAGCCGTGGGGTCAGAGTTCACAGGCAAGGGGCTAGGCTCTCCCGGTTCCAGGGACAGGGCCCAGGAGTGACCACCTGAAGACACATAATAAAGAGGAGGAAGGACAGCAGCGGATGTCAAAAACCCACAACACAATGACATCAGGATCCATCCATCAGACCTACCGCACTACTACCAATTAAATTTGCCAGGGGGGTGATGTTTATAAAACTTATTTATAAGATTCAGAAAATCATCTCACATCCCAACGTTTCAGAACCAGTGACCCATACAAAGTTCATAGGAAGTTTGAAAAAGATCCATTAAATACTTTCAAAAATACTGTGTTCGCAAGACTAAAGGTCATCCAGTTAATGATTTTTTTTTTTTTTTTGAGAAGTAGTAATAAAATTCATGTATTAAAATACAACTGCCATCAAGTGGTATTGTTTTAGTTTTGGGGTGATGAGTCTCAAAATTTGTCTAGTTCCAGTCTGTCATTCATACAATGTGTCTGAAAACTTTGAAAAAAATCTGTGAAGTACTTTGAGTAACAGGATAATCATCTGAGGCTGCCCTTTGCTTTGCCATCACTATCACACTTCATTGTTGATGCGATTTTTCTCAAAATTTGAGCAGTTGCAAAGGTTGAAAAACAGCTATTGAATAATTTTAGTTATCCATCTGAAGAGAAAGCATTAGCCACCGAGGCAGGCCGATTCCAAAACCATATGTATTTCCCCATCCAGCAAATTCAATTACAAAAAACACTGCAATAAAAAAAGAAATAGCACAGATGAATTTTGGACTGCTGGAGGAAGGCGGCAGACTATAAGAAATCTAGGCAAATATGATGATAACATGCACATTCCACAAATTTGCACACTCGTGCTCACACACACAGGAATCGAACCTTGGATGCAAGACACCATGGTGCTGAGCAGCACTACGCTCTTACCTAAAGTTTTGAGGAGCAGGGTTGTGTGCAGCAACATCACTAGGGGTGCGACATACTGAAGGGCGATCACACAAAGGTAGTAAAAAACACGCGCCACCTAGGACACAAAGAGAAGGCCTCTTAGCTCACAGTCGTCACGCGAGAAAAGGCCTCTTAGCTCACAGTCATCACGCAGGAGCCAAAACGGGTGGGGAGTGTCAGAGCACGGAATACTGAAGTGCGGGAATTATAGCAGTGTGTGCGAGGCACATCCTGAGCTAAGCAGAGCTGATGTGCATAAAACGTAACCAAGGGCAGCAGCACGTTTCGGCTACTGCATTCATGCGACCCAGGAGTCAACTCAGTTTGCAAATAATTTTACTAGTTTCTGAGGACCAGGTTAGATATCTTATATGATGTGGATAAACCATAAGCAGTTGATTAAAGTTTTACAGGTACGGAAAACTTCTAAAACCTGTAACAAGTGTAATCAAGATAAAATGAAAGTTAGGAGATCGCCAAAATTACAGCTGTAGATCATCCCTCACTGGGCTATATTGAGATTGAGGTAGTTAGTATGGTCCTTTGCTCACTGGCAAACCCCAAGCCTCATGTTTGATGCTGTATCTGAAGAACCTCTCATTCTCAGCCTTCAAGTCTCTGGGGCCTAATCTCAAAGTGTTTAATTCTGCTGAGACAATTTAATTTTATTAATAATTTTTATTATTTTATTTAATTTTTTTGAGTGGGGGGGTGGTTATTGAACACAATCTCATATAAAAGGGCAAAATATCGTGTGAGTAAAGCAAGTTCACCATACATGTAATACCACCCCCAGCCCCCAAATTGGGCTACCATCTTTTGTAAGTCGACGGTGCTGATACGGCCCGCCTCCTTCTTCATCTGCTCCACCCCCTTCTTGGCCAGGTTGAGGTAGGCCTGCAGGTGGCAGCGCATGACGGCCAGCCTCAGAGCACACAGCAGCAGGATGACCCACAGACGCAGGGTGTCGTATGTGCTCTCCGTCATCCTGGGGGGGGGACAGCTTGGTCAGGGCGACGACTCACGCTCGCTTACATGTAGCATTAGCAGTATTAGACATTCATCATGGCCTTGCTGTGGAGCTGCAGATGTTCAACAGCAATCAAACCAGACATCTGCATGTGGCCTCCGAGGTTTGGGGACCACACTTAATATTAAATAAGCATGTTCATTATTTAGGAAATGCTGACGCAGCATGTACTGTTAACCAGCTAGCTAGCTATGATCTTCTGACTCTAACACAAACCTATATATTTTTTAATTTTTTTAAAAAAAAAAAAAAAAAAAAACATCTGGGGCGGGAGACATTTTGAGTGGGTCCCCAGAAACCACAAACCTGTCCCACGGGCCTCACAAACCGGGTCAGCTTCCCTTCACATCAACTGCTAAGCAAGTGTTTCCCAATCAGGTTACTGGAGACCCACGGACAGTCCTTGGTTCTGTTCCCTCCCAGCTCCAGAAACTGGGAGGGAGCAAAATTGTGGACTGACTGTGGGTCCCAAAGGACCAGATTGGGAAACACTGATCTGCTGCACGTATTAACTCATTTAAGCATGAAGCGAGACAACAATTATTAATGCATATTATTGCCGGTAAGAAATCTGTACTGATGCACACAGCGCAATGAGGCTCCAGTGAACAGCGCCCCAGTTCAACCGCTTACAGTTTCAGCTGCGTCTGTAAGCTCCCAGACTACATTCAGATTTGCCTAAAGCCATTCGATATAAGACAAAAACACAAGAAGTTTGTTGATTGATGCAGATTTAATAAAAAGTTCAAACATAACTAAGAAGGGAAATGAAAACGAGGAGAAACTAGATCAAAACACAAACACAAACAGGTGAGAAAACACGGAAAGATTAAAAGGAACAGGAGACTTACAAAGGCAGACTCTCCTTCCCCAGACTGGGGTTCATGATGTAGTCCTTGGTGATGGGTTTCACCCATAAGAGCACCATTATCAGGGGAGCCAAAAAGTTGATGTGAAGCAATGTCCTGCAAGAAGCCATGAAATCAGGATAGAAACAAAAATAGTGTTTTTCACAAAACAGGAAGGAAAACCCTTCACTCCATAGTTTCCCCCAGCGGATCCCAAAGACTTGGCTTACAGAGCTCTTCTAGACAATGACGTCATAACTTCTGAAAATCTTAATTCTACAAATAATTTTTCTCCTCTCACATCTGTGGAAGTAGATCAATTTTTTTTTTTTTTGCAAGCAACGCAGAGGGTCCAACTCTTTACAGCCTACGGGGTCTCGTAGAAATAGCAGCATTGCCATAATGGAGTTTTAGTAAGATCATAAAAGGAACAGCGCCTTTAAGAAGAAAAAAAAAATCCCATTGTTCTTGCATGAATGGTGTCACTGAACAGGAGCATGCAATGCAAGGATACTCACTGGCGAGCTAAGCCCATGCGATCATGTACAATCACGGCTAAGTGAATATTCTTTCAAATCAGATACAGGAGAAAAATAGCCAGATGGAGGACGGGTTTTTGTGGGAGGGGCAATCAAATGCCCAGCCCTTTGAGAGCCGCTTAGCAGCTTTGATTGCCCTGCTGGAGGCACCATGCCAGCGGTGGCAACCGCAAACGCATCTGAGCTGCTTACTGCGTAACTTTGGCAGTGGTGAGGTTCAGGGCATCCAGGTGCATCTGAGCCAGTCGCAGCCCCGGAAAGGTCAGGAAGGCCCCGATCAAAGAGCACAGCAGGGCCAGGATCAGTTTGAACGTCAGCCTGGATATGGGCCCCCTGGTGAGAGCGGGCACGTGGATGAGTGTGAAGCCGCAGACCGCATGGCACAAACCCGCTTATATCGTTGATTTGAAAACTTACTGTGACTCCAAGCCCTGGTTTTCCAGAAACTGCACGGCACTTTCCGAGAAGTTTGTAAAACCTACAGAGTGGCAGAATTACCATAAGTGCAACAGGCAGACCTTCAGGAGCAAAGCAACAAGTACATCAGCTAAAGCAAAAGAAGGCACAATGTTGGCAACATGTTAAAAGCATCAAGCAATGAAAGGCATAGTAACGGTCAGCCATTTTGGTAACTGGAACAGGTGTACCTGGAGCGCACGCACGCACGCACGCCAAGCGCTAATCATGCACGCAAACACACACACACGCACGGCAAATGCTATTCATGCCTTGTAGCATTTACCCGTCTCAAGGCCAAACTCCAGGTAATTCTCAGTCACGATCAGAATGGCCATGGCCTTGACGAAGAAAAAGAAAGCAAAGGTGATGCAGAGTGATCTTTCTCCACCCTCCTCCACCCTGAAGTAGTGCATGGTCAGGGAGAAGAGATTCTTTCTGAAGACGGTAATGTTAAGGGAAAGTCCCAACAACAGAAGAGACATCAAATTCAGGTCCATTTAACAATATTATACACACAGTTTAGTGTACAGTAATAATGAATTGAATTTCTCAGAAAATCTTGCAGAAAATCTGCATGATAGAAATTCACAATTTATAAAGGTGTATATATATACTGTAGCAGCAAGGAATGTAGCGGTTAAGGACATCAACGAAAGATTCAATGGTTGCTGGTTCAGGATCCCACCATGTCAGCCTCACATGAAACATCTAACCTGATTCCTCCAGAAAAACGATGAGCCATTTTAGCTGTAAGCACCAACGGCAAAGAACCATGTCGATCTTTTGAGACCGAACAATTCAAGGCACATGAAGAGACAAAGGAAAAATTGCAGTTTAGACTGCGGTGGTGTGTAGCTACGCAGGCTGATCATTTCATGTGCAAACGGGATATTACACTGGCCAAATTCACACAGGACAAAAGGAGAGAGGCTCCCCTATTCACAACATCACGAAACAGCAATATGCACACAGTACAGCTTAGGGTCACACAAACCTGCTTTTTGACTGATTGATATTTTGAATACTTTAATCATTTTGAACTTCATAAAACTTTTCCCTGTTATGTGCGCGTGTTCTTGTGTGAAAGGACATCATCATCCAAACTTGCAGATATACTCTTTCACCATTGAAATATAGGATGATACAATATCATTTATATTGGTATACTTTTATAGTGCATTAAAGTTAGGGCTCTGTTAAAGATATTTAATCATTGTTGCTGGTACATTTTGTTCTAAAATATTGCCAAATGGCTCACAGGTTAAAAAAAACACTTTCCAATATTTGCTTTATTTTATAAGGCCAATACTTTAATATGAGGGTCTTTCCAGTTAAGTGTACTTTCAATGACTCAGGTTTCTGTTTGTAGAACTATTTGCCAAATAGGTTTCAGATTTAGGAAGTCTTTTTGTTCATAATTATTCACTTTCTGCTTTGAGAGCAATGTCATAAATGGAGAAAAAAAATTGGTGGATATAGTGGAGTGAAATGCTTTTATGTTGTAGCTGCAACACTGATATCCATTTGGCATTAAGAAGAAAATCAGTATAGACATATTTGCAAACGGGGAAGGAAAACCTATATTTGCATTTCACTTTGAGCACAATCTGTTTTCATAAAAGTCTTTGTAACAGCTCATGTGTAGCTTTAACCTACAACTGAACAATTAGCCCAATTGATAAACTATAACTTATTTATCCACATATACACATACACATATATATATATATATACACACATACATATATATACATATATATATACACATATATATATATATATATACATATATATATACACAT
>JAODKE010000125.1:28647224-28665282 GCA_026779605.1 Mormyrus hasselquistii
TATATATGATTTGCTTTTCTTACATAATTCCAAGAAAATATGCGCAAAATACGTCCCCCCCCCTTCTTCGTTTGTCTATGCCAGGCTGTTGTGAACTCATTAAAATCTAAATTTCCCATTGGATAGCGGATAATTAAATGACACTCGAAATGCAAGGCCTGGTAAATTATTTGTTAGTTAACGAAGTAATCAGAGCGCTTTTGTTAAATGAGGGCCTAGCTTGGTGTGTCCACTGCAAGAAAAACATGCGTTTCCAGAAGAGACTTCACAATGGAATAGTTAATAAAGGTGAGTGCACAGATTGCATAGTTTAATATGTGCATTATACATAAAATGTATTAAAATCGCCTTGGAAATATCAGAATAATTTTTTATTTATCCGAAACTGCGATTCCTTTGTTTCGTGAAATAAATAATGAACAGTAGTTTTACAGGTTTACCTACTTGGTTCAAAGATAATAATAATAATAATAATAATAATAATAATAATAATAATAGGCCTAATAAAACAAATATCATTACAAACCTAAATATATGGCAGGGCAATGTAAAAGCTGAAAACTGATTTATAAGGTTCCGGATTAATGAAACGAAGGTTTCAGATTTTGTGTAGCATTAAACCAGTTGTTCCAAAAATGAAAAAGTGAATTTTTCAGTGTATTTTGTATTTCACTGTTAATGTGCTGTTTAGGTAGTAAGCTAATGGATTTGTATGTATTTAGAAAAAATATAAATTGTATATCACCCCTTGTATTGAGACTACACTTAATATTTTCTATTACCAAAACTTCCGCTGAATGCAGCACCTTTTGAAAAGCGTGTTAAGGAAATCGTTAAATATTTCGCATGATTATTTAATCTGATTTGTAATTTATAGTCTTCATTTTAAAATATGTAAGTTTACAGTCATACACAATTATACAGTGCATTGGCATTTCAGTTTTACGTTTAAGTAATGTATTTATAAAATAATTTTCTCTATAAGGTTAAAACAATGTGTACACTTTTTTTTGCATTAGCTTATCGTGTTTTGATAGTGAAAAAATACTGATAAATATCGACAGTACAAACAGGTAGCCTACTAACACTGAGTAACCTACTTTAGGACACCTAGGGCTCAGAAGTAGCATAATATTAAACATTTCACTGGAACATTTACTTTAATTTCAGTGGCCTGCAGCTATTCGATTTCAACCTTATTAGTTATTTAATGTAAGAAAAAAGCTATACAGCAACATTTTAAAAAGAAAATTCTGGTTTCACATTCAGTTCGGTTGTGTTTCATACAAATAAGTACTAATTGTGACGGGTGCATGACAATGTTAATGAAGTTGCATGCGGTTCACAATTACAAATCAGTTTCAATGCATCGGAACATTTATACAATCCTGGACGCACTTAACTGTGACATTTCGACAACTGGAGAGCAGGAAGTATTCTTGTGGGAAGATTTTGGGAAATTATATATCACTATATCACTTGTGAATGATTCAAAATGGTGATGAAGGCGTGTTCCATCAGAGATCTCATTTGAAGCTCTTGAAGAGAATAGAATTTCTGATTTTGATAAAGAAAAGTTTTGCTTATACTTCAAATGGTGGCGATAATAATTGTCATTATGAAATGGCAGCAGTAATGATGATAATAATAGTAGGTTATTATGAGTTTTGTTAAACTTTAGTGTTTGCATTTTTTTTTACAAACATTTGCCTGATACATATTGTGTTTGATAATGATAATTCATCAAACTGCTGTTAAATAGGAGACAGCTCATATACAAAAGGCCAAAACGTATTGGTGCGTATGGTTGATTATTTGCATATTAATATATGTTATATACATTTTGTTAGTGATTTTTCTACATTCGCGTATCTCCTGTTACAAATGCCCACCCAGAGAACACATTTTCACTAAACGTCCAAAATATAGTAGTGATGGGTTATTTGTGTCTGTGGCACTCAATGCCCCATGTACACATACTTGCAGAAGAAAATCTTTTAAAGTGTAACCTTGGCCTTTGAAAAGAGCCCTTGTTGTCTTTCTGTTTTTCCCCTGTAACGTCTATTCTTTATATTGTCTCTTGAGTAGAGTTTGATTTGAGTATAAGACCAGTCCCCACAAACTAATATTGAAAGAAGAATAGTGGCGATGCAAGTCACATTTCTTGAAAATGTTTCTTTTTACCACTTCTTGCTGGGAAGAAGAAGAAAAAAAAAAGTGTTAAACTCAAACCAGAGATGGTTTTTGGAGAAGAGAGGATGACGACTTATTGAAAGTTCTCAAGGAATCATTTCTATTTCACCCTTCAGTGGGCAGCTGATTTGAGATTGTGCGTTAGCATAACAAAGACCCAGAGCCTGTGAACTTGGGGAACCTTTTGACCCCGGGGTTCCTAGGATGAATGGGCTCCCGGGTCTGTCTATAGAACTCTTCCGCAACTCCCCTCTTCGTGGCTAAATTCTTAATCAGGGTAATTTAATATAGTTTTCAATATGCCTCATCTAGCGTTGGGAAAGCATTCAGAGAATAATTCACCCCCCCCCAAGCCCGCCACCCATTCAGCCCGGCGAGACAGGCAGCTGCAGACTCCGGCCTTTGAATTGAAATGTACCAATATCAACAACACCGAAGGGGGGAGAAAAAACACAAGTGGTGGGGAGGGAGGCGGTATTGTGGGGTGCTGGCTATGAAGGAACAAGGCTGCCCTCCAACTCGATGGAACGTGAAACCCTTTCAACCGTATCTAACTCCCAGAATGGGCCCGACTTAACTTGGCGGGGATGAACCACAGAGTTGATGGCGCCCCGTGCGACAAGCACTTTTCCTGTTTACATACGCTGGCGGAAAAACCGCTCGGGCTGAGTGCACCTCTGTGGCAGATACTGTCTCGGTAAACTCCAGTGTACAAACCGTCACAAATGGTGTTTAGTTAGAGCAGTGAGGGGGGTGCGGATAGGGGAATGTAGCCAGGCAGCCCAGTCTGAGCCGCACCACCTATTCTTGATGTATTAGCCAGCTTCAGAGCTTCAGTCGTTAGCGACACTGCTTCTTTCAGATGTCAGCCATTGTGAAGATTTTTTTTCCACTCCGGTCACTCTGCATTGTTCCATGACGGTTATACGCTTTGCTGTCCAAGTACTTTACGTGATGTAAACATTTTGCTTTCTAGTTAGCCCCTATTATGCACAAAAGAACTTTGGTTCAGTTTTATTTATTTTTTTCTCAAGAGATAATGTGTGTATCGAGGTGTGTCTGGTTTGGGTCGTATGGAACCTATTGTCTGTGTCACAGTGCAGGTGTGACCTCTGTGTGTGGCCAGGTTTTTAACTCCAAAAGATTTAGTGAAGACCCATAATTTAGATTAATTTCAGTTAAGGCTGGAAATCACTTTGAACAATTTTCTGACAAACCACAGATGTGCCGCTTAAGTATACACATGTAAGAACCTAAATTTCTCCATACTGTGTGTTGTTGTATTTGTTATTCGCTTTTTTGTGTTGTGTCTGTGCTATTTTCCCCCTCTGCACACCCACACACTCCTTAACCAAAAACAAGTTTTACCCATTTTGTTTCTTCGAATGTTAGGTAATGTTTTATTTTTATTTTATAATAATTCCATTATTATTATCGTGCTGTCAAGTTGATGTTGATTCCCAGCGATCACAGAGGTTGATTGTTTTGGGTCTTTAGGTCTCAAGTTTCTATTCATCGCGTTGATGATTCAGTTGTTATTTCTCATTATCGTGTTTCTTTTAGCGTTTCTTTAAACCTTATAAACCATTCTGTACTCTGCTAGATGGCAGTAGTGTGGACATCAGGGGTCAGGTGATGAGGACATTCCTTCATTCGGCTGTGCCCTATGTGGTTCTCCCCGTGCAAGTGCCCATAGCTTGATGCCTGGCCCCTAACTCCGTCATAACCCTTTACCAGCGCTTCCGCCACCTTCAGCTAACCTCACCTCCAGTCCAGTTCAGGGCTGTGTTCCATCCATCCCTGTCTCACATGGTCCTTTTTAACCATCCAGTATGGGTCAAGTTACATTTTACATTGCATTTTAATTTTTCAGTAGATGCTTTTACGTAAAGCTACACACTTCGTTGGGAGAGCGGGGTCGGCCGGCCCCTGGAGCAGTCGGGGTGAAGGGCTTTGCTCTGCAGCCCTCTGATGACATCACTCTGCTGACCCTGGGATTTGAACTGAGTATCTTCCAAGGCACCGTGTCCTAACTCACTGAGCCGCACTCATGCTGTAATTTCCCTCCATCCATCCATCCATCCACATTTCCTGAATATCTTATTCAATGAATGGTCTCTGTAAGTTTTGAGCCTATATCAGGAAACATTGACAATAAAATAAGACACACCCTGGGTAGATACCATTTTACTTCAAGACACGTTATATTGCAAGCATTTTTTTTTCAGAATAATTGTGCTAAATTCAGCATTCTACTAGAATGACAATATGTTGTAATTTAGATATATATTTTAGAATTATAAAAATTGAATTTCTATTCAAATCTCAGTACAACTGACTACAGCTGAGACCATCTCAGTGAAAATGTTATTTTATCCAGACATTGTACCATAATTTAATACATTTAATGAATATGGATCTTCCTAGCAATATGGATTTTAATTTAAATAGATTTCTTTTTCTATGCAGTAGAACATTTTACTGGATGAAAAACATTTCATTCCTATTTCAAGCCAAACATTTACTGATTTTTCAGTAGAGTATACTGAAACTGTATTACTATATATATTACTACATATATTACTACTGCAGGAAATATAAGTATATAAGTAATTGTTTAAGAAATTTAATTATATATGAACAGTTTATATGCTGTATTTTAATGATAAACTTACATTTGCAGATATTAGAAACTATTATACCATAAATGACTACATAAAACATCCATCCATCCATGCATCTTCTTAGACTGGTATCCCAGTACAGAGAGCATGGGATCTCTGCGAGGAAGCATAGGGCACAAGGCAGGGGGCGTCGTAAATATGATGCTTATCCATCAAAAGGCATGACTATAGAAAAACAGACAAGTTGTAGTTATTCTTCTTTACATTGTTATAGTTTACGGTGACCTTGATCTCATGCTCCATGCTCATCTTGATTACTGGTTGCATGGTAAAACCATGGTAAAATTTCCAACAGTTAGTATACCATTTAAAATTTCAATTATCAGTAAACTATGGTTTATTACCACGCTTTGGAAAAACACTTTAAATCCGGCCCAGCAGCGACTAAAGTTACAGTCTCCCAGGTGTACAGGCACAGTATTCAACGTGGGCTTGTTTTGTGTCTGTAAACATGGCGGAAGGCAAAGACAGCACTCTGGAGATTTTTAATGTTTATATACAAGCACATTGGTATACAAACTGCCTCCTATTTTTTATACTCATTTGATATTTTCATATATTTCCATAAAGTATTGGCTATGTTATTGTAATGTTTATGCAAGCAAAAAGTACATCGTGCTGCTAGTTTTATTTGTGGCTTTCTATGTAAAACTTGGCGAAATGATTAAAGCTTTCCTTTCAGTACTTTTTAATCATTTTTAGCACATTTTAACAATATAACAATGACATTGATGACCGTGATAATTGTGGTTACTATAATCGTGATATAAAATTTTCATATCGTTTCCTCTCCAGTGGCCACGTTTTGCCAAGATGGCCAGAGTCCCTCCATCCTGTCTCTTGTCTTCTGGCAGCAGTTGCATATTCTACGAAGCCGAATCAGTGGCCGTATTTCTGCCTGGATGAGGCTGTCATGACGGTGCCGTGTCTTAGTGTTGCGTGATGAGTCACTTCTCTAGGACCTGATGGGCTAAGTCACTTGAGTTACCTTAAAGGTGAAAGGGTTGCCATTCGCCTCCATAAATAGTGCGTGAAACAGGGGTGACTTAATCTCTTTCTTGATGTGACAGCGACTGAGATGGGGCCGTTGTTGGGAGATGGCTTGTAGCTCTGTCTTGCTACGTCGTGGCCTAGCCCCAATGCATGTGCACATGGTGGGAGTTGTGAACATTACTTTTCTACAGTAACAGGTCCGCAGTAAGGGTGCTTGAGGAGAGAAACGTGGGCCTGCAGAAAGTTAATAATCTTTCGCTGTAAGTCAGGCAGGTTGCAGAGTTCAGCACCATGTCTATTGCAGGCGATGGATGTCATATCACCACAGAGGTCAGGTGCCATTGCTTACAAATGATGGCCACTGTTCTGGCTAAGTTTGGGGCTTTGCTTGGAAGTTTGAAATATGTTGTCTGACCAATCAGAACACAGTCAGATACAAGTGCTTCAAATTCTCACAGAGAATGAGGCCATTTTCTCTAGTCTTGACCATTAAAATGTATTTTTTCTTTTTTTGTTACCGTTGGTGAAATAAGTCAGTGTTACCATAGGACATTCGATACTTATCTAAATAAACCAGTGAGTTATATTTATAGAAAAAGTAATAAATATATAGACTTTTATCCACTGGTGAATTAACTGTGAGAAGCAAAGGTTTTTATGTGTATGTTATTTTTTTACGATTTTCTCTAGTTATTAAAAGTTTGGACAACATGTAACATGAGACATTAGAGACATCGGTGACAAAAACTTGAGCTTGAAGAGACGATTAGTGTGGAATGGCTGTACTCAAGACTGTACTCCAGCCTGACTGAAAGGATTCCCGTCTCACTTTGTATCATCCTATTTCATGCCTATTGACAATCATCAGCAATGTTAATAAATAGTAATCAGAGTGAAGAATCAATCAGTTTACTAGAAATTAATCATCAAGAACAAAATAAAATTTACTTGACAGTTGGTCTACTAATACCAGATATTTAATTTGAACCTTAGACTCCAAAGGAAGCTTTTCAGCTAGAAATAAGTTGGCATGTCCTTAGGAGAAACATTAGTTAATAATAATTCATCCGTTTCCATATTTCTTATGTAGTACAGAGTCAAGGCGAGCCTGTCTGAGGAAATGCGGGCTTGAGACGAGGCACGAGTCGCTGGCGGCGCACACTACGCATTATGGACAATTCAGAAATGCCTCTTCATCTAACTGCTGTGTTTATGAAAATAGAAGTTTCTAGAAGAAACACAGACAGACATGGTGATGCTGCATACTCAGGGCCAGGGCCATGATGCATTTCTGCAAACACACGGCTACAGCAACAACGGCAACAACAACATTAATAATAATACGAATGATATTAATAATGATATATATGCACTGGGTCATTATGCTTAGGTGGTGTACTTTCAACCTCAGAAAGACTAGCATATTGAATGCACAAAGAAAACAGCATGATGAATATTGATTGTAAGTAGCTGAACAGGACAAATTCTTTAAGTTAGAATTAAGCAAAAATCCAGAGCCGGCATGGCTGCCATCTACAGTCAAGGTCTGGTCACCCTCATCGCCTTGATAAGCAGTGCGATATCTGCCTGCCTGCTCCCTTTGTGGACAGAGACGGCAGTAAGACTCATAACCCGAGTACACACAGGGATTTTGGGTCCGATTTGCATATTCGGCAGCCGTGTCACGTTCGCGCGGGATAGCCTGAGTGCAGCGTAATCCTTAACCGCGCAAAATGGGAATAGTGCATGTTCCCCAGGGAGGGAGGGACAGTTCATTGAACATGGGTGTTTTTTCTCTGTCTCGACTGCTGATGTCTAGCTAATAATACTGTCTAGGGCATGTCTGAATCTTTTTTTATTGCTTATCGTGTTTTTAGCCCATTACTTATCAGCACAAAGCATAAGAGCACAATCCCTCCAACTAGCTATAACTGAATTAGCGCACATTTACGAGCACTGTGCTATAGCATGGATTTCATGGGGAACAACTGGTGTGGAGAAATTGAAGTATTATGGTGTATTGTCATATTATTGTCCATGTTATATTTATTTTGACAAAAGTTATAAACATTTAATTACTGTTGCAGGTGACTTTACCTTTTATTTATTTTGAATTTTTAAATTTTCCATATAGCAAAATCATCACACTTAATTCAATTCTATTATCTGCCTGAATTATTATACGATTATTTTTCTGTAGTGTTTTATTTCCAGCTCTACGTTTGGCGCAAAAATAGTCGCGTCAAAGTATATTTGTTTTTTATTTAAAGTTGAGACACGACAGAATGAGCTGATGGGTGTTTAATAATTATGGAGTAAATACGTCTGACATGGTGCGGGTGGGAGGTGCAGTCGCAGACGTCAGAACAATGCCATTATAGTCCCTCTGGGGAAAACCCAATTCAAACACGCTCAGATTGAGGTGCCCCGAATGTCTAGACGATCCTTCTTTTGTGGCTCAGACACCTTTTCTCTGCCTCCCCCATCCCGTCTGAATGCGTGAGCTTGACCTGTGCTTGACCTGTGCTGTCCCAGCCGCCTCTCCGTGGGAACGGTGGGAGAGTTCAGCTTGGCTGCGGGTCCCGGGACAGACCCATATTAAGGCAGAGTGCCAAGGTTTTTGCTCAGCGATGATCCAGTGCAAAGCAATGAAATAGCACCTTTAACTGAAGTGTTCTCTCCTCTGCTCATTTCTGCGTCTTTCTCCTTTGTTTTCTCTTATCATGCAGATCAGGCCTGTCGTGCTTTGTTTATAATGTTTCGTTGATGCTGTCACAAAACTGAACACCCTGAATTCTTAGCTAATAAAACTGGATAAATTATTACACGTGTTTTGTTTACTAGAAGCAAAATTGATTGACCTAAAATTCTACATAAAGATTATCATGCAAAATCCAGCCCCTGCTTAACCACAATCCTATTTAAATTATCCCAAGAGATTAATGTATTAATTATTGGCCAAAATAACAATAATTAGCTAAAGAAATGCATTGTAATTGATAGAAATGTACTGATAAAAACACTTATGCTTGTCCATTTATTCTCATGCGAAGAATTCAGTTATTTTTTCTCTAAAATGACGTATGAAATATGAATGTATAAAAAATACAGCATTTGGTGCTACGAGTAAAAGGGGAAGGTCATAGAAAATGCCCCCCCCCTCCCCCCCGTTTCTTATGTAGCACTACAAAGCACTACAAAAACCCCCTTTAAATAAACAATGCCATGAAATAGCATGAACAGAGCACATTTTTAAGAACTCGGGTCAGGAAAGGTGCTTTTTGAACACAGGGGGCAAAGTGAATTTTAAAGAGGTCCGATTCGAGTCCTGCCTGGAAGGCGTTTTCCAGAACAGGGTATAACCTACAGTACAGTCTGAGAACAGAGGTCAGTCGAGCCCATAGAGGCCAAACGCGGAATAAAATAAGAACTCCAATTATGGAAATGTCTAATCAGCTTCAGCATCACAAATTAAACCATAAATGGGGCCATTAGCATGAAAGGTCTGTGTGGAGATATTTAATGTCTGCAGTTTATGTGTGGAGTCAGTCACACGGATTTGGACGGAACCCAGATGAATCTGGAATGACGTTCTGGAGGTAGCAGTGCTGTTAAACTTCAGTTTTGGTTGAACAGGGCGACACCTCCCTTGACCCGAGGCGTGTTGGTGCCAGGCTGGCAGGTCGCCGGCTCGCGTGGGCCGTGTTCAGAGCAGCTGTGTTCAGAGCAGCCGCCCGGAACTGTTTTTTCACCTTGGCTAGTGGAAAGCGCAGAGCAGAGGCACCTGTATAACCTAGATAGGGTGCGACTGCAGTGCTGCGGGCCGCGTGCTAATTGAAAGGCAGGAAGTGATGTCTGTGCCGCTGCAGGGCACTCTGGGAGAACAAAGGAGGCAGCGAAGCCGGTGAGTTAAACGGCGACGTGCGCTTTCGATTTGAGGGGCGATCCGTGGGCGTCTCCGCGTCGTACATAGCGGGGAAAACACACGTTTTGTCTCCAGATGTTTACAATGTCAGGGCAGGTTTTGAAGCAAATAAAAACAGACCTTCTGGGTCAAGGAATAAATCCAACACGACTTAAATTACACATTATTTATAAATATACATGCAATGATTTAAGAACACCAGATTTCTTTTTTTTTCGAGGAGAGTTAGAAGATTTTTCCTTCGCTAAATGGTAACTCTGTTTAAGTCTGAGGATACTTCGGAAGGGTTCGAGTAGCCAAGTGGCAGTAAAGGTCATCAGACCTTAGCAGTGGGCTTTCTTCTCTTTTCATTGGTGTACTACAACCTTGCTCGTCTCTGGCTAGAAATAACCTTCAGCAATGGAGGAGACGTGTCTCTGAAGTGATGGGATGTGGAGTGAGAGTCGGCCGAATGCTACGTTTGCCAAGCACTGAACTTTCCACTGACGCAAATCTCACCCGCTCCCATTACGTGTTGATTTCAATCAGGTTTGACTGATCTGCTCTACAAAGGCTAAGCACAGTAACTGCATGATTTTTTAAATCTTATCAAAATTGAGTTATGACTGAAATCAGGCCTCTCAGGCTCCATTTTACCTTGTGACAAAATTTAGGAATTCGACTATGCTCGCTTTGACAGAAAACAGTGTGAAAATTACACCAACTACAAGATCCACACTAAAAACAAAAGCAAAACACTCTGTTTCTCAGTTTGGGTGTCACCGTAATTACTGTGTCTTGCCTTTGTAGGACATTAATCTCTCTCGTGTTTTTCCTGTCTTAGAACCAGTGGAAAGGGAGAAACTTGGCAAGTCAGGCAAGCGGAAAACGGAAACGTTCAAGAGGAGCTTTCATCCTCAGACCGTCAGGATGCCGAACTCTGACATGCCAACAAACATCCAAACCTAAAAGTCAAGCACACCCGACTTACTGCATGGTCACTTTATATTTAAGTCATTTAATATTATATTTAAGTTAATTCCATTTTCTCTCCTGGTAACTTATTATTGCATTGTATTGCTTTGGAGCTGGCTAGCTTTGTATTTCACTGCACATTGTACCTGTATAACTGTGTATGTGACAAATACTGTCTTGAACTTGAAAGTGATGCTATGGCTCTAGCTCTGTGTTTGTTAGTCACTTAAGTTTGTGAATTTCTTTTAAAAGGAACTTACCCTAGTATAACATTATATTTCCTAGACCATTACTTCTTCAGTCTTTGTAGACATTAACGCTTAAGCGGGTCATCCTGTCCACATTCACTTTACTTTATAGCACGCATCTTAAGTCAGCCACCTTACTGGGCTGCATGGGAACCAGCCACTTCCAAGGGGCATGTATACTTTTGCAACAAATAGCAGATCTATGGTTGTGCATGTGAGATGGACAGGCCCTTAAAATACCCTGCACATGGATAGGAAACATCAGAGATAGAATGCATGCTAAATATAGATAAAATGTTTATAAAGGCCTGTTCAAGCGAAGTTTCGACAGGTGCAGCAGGAGTTCATGTGTGATAAGGGTCCTGGGAAAAAGGCTTCTCATGCCTTTGGTGCTACTTAACACACGGCTTCTTTGCTAACTGTGTTAAGTCCCCAGAGGATCTCTGAATCCATCATGTTCTGAAGCAGAAGACCAATGGAAGCAAATCGGTGGAGCCCTGAAAAGTCTAAAATGAAGCAATGTGTCTCGACTAAAAAGCTGCATCAAGACCTAAATATTTAACCTCTGAGCTGGAATTCCAAGAGAAATTTCAAGTCAAATTGTAATACAATTTTCAGTTGAACTTAAATACTGGTCAGACCCTGTACCACTATCAGTACCAGTATACCTTCCCGGTGATCTAGTAGCACATTCCAGTTGAAAGTAGTTTTTACAGACCGATAAAGTCTAACAGACTCGAAAGGAATTTCTATTTGCGAAGTGACTGAAGTTTTGTGTTGCTCAGACCCGAGTTGCATGCCGCACATATTCCTCTGTCTGGGGGGGCATCTGCAGTGTGGGGGCTGCTTCTTAGGCTGCAGAACCCGACGTCCGCTCTTTATTGGCCCTGTTTGTCGCTCTGTGGAACCAGAACCGGAGCGGAGTGTGTCTGCCCTGATAGGCCTGGCAGACAGGCCGCTTTGTAATGCTGTGATTTCTCCTTAGCTGGCTGTAGAGAATCTCACACCATGTTCACTTCCCCACCAGAGAGATTGGAGGGAATAAAAGGGGGGAAATATGCTAGTTCAGGGAAAGGAGGAGTTCTGCCCTGCCCTGCACTGGGTGACAGTTATATATATGCGTGTTAAAGGATGTTTGTTTACAGCTTAGTCAGTGGATTGATTTACGTGTGGATATGGACTGGCGATCACTATCAGAGGATGTCGCTCGTGCTCTGCAGGATATTTCGTGGGGGTGATTGGGCCTCGGGGACACGCCCTCCTCTACTCACCTGTGAAGAAACTGTATTTAGAGGGGAAGGCGAGGTCTCTGGGTGTTAGAAAGAGAGTGTCTCTGAAAGCAATGGGCTCTCCTGCTTTTATGATTTACTCCGCGAAAGCCAGAGACAAAAAAAAAAAAAAACATGTTCTGTAGGTTGTTTGCATGACCTTCGTGGCCCCACTGCGAGGGTGCAAGTAAAATGGCCCCGTTCCACCCTCCAGTCCCCCCATCCAGTGGATCTGCTGTCTGTCACAAAAAACAGTGCGATTTTCTTTCTTGTGCGGAAATGTATGGTATTAGAGGTCCGGAAGTCGAGTTTCATGCTGACTTGTGCAAAGCGTTACCCAGTATAGCAACAGACACCTTGGCTTTTAAGGAAACTGAGGAGAATTTACTGCTTCTATGTGTGGCCCCACATTTTTGAATGTTAATGAAATAAAAGCTTATTATTTTGCATTTAATGCACAATGGTCCATAATCAAATAAGCACGTACCACATTTAAACTAGGTTTAAACCCCTAACAATACTGTGGTGATTAGTTTTTATTGTTGCCTGTGCATGGGGTTTGCTTATTATTAAATACTGAATTATAATTAATGATCACATTTAAGTTAATTTTTTAAAACACCTCTAATGTTGGGGATCTGATTTCCACTCCCATATCTCAGTGTATGTATTTCGCATATTCTCCTAGCATCCGATCTAAGTACCTCCCACCTCATGCCGTGTGATGGCCTAGCCTCTGATCTGAGTACCTCCCACCTTATGCTGTGTGGTGGCCTAGCATACAATCTGAGTACCGAGCCCCTTGTGCCCTGTGCTAGCCTTGCATCCGATCTGAATACCTCCCACATTATGTCCTGTGCTGGTCTAGCATCCGATCTGAGTACCTCCCACCTTATGCAGTGTGATGGCCTAGCATCCAATCTGAGTACCTCCCACTTTATGCAGTGTGATGGCCTAGCATCCGATATGAGTACCTCCCACCTTCTGCAGTGTGATGGCCTAGCATCCGATCTGAGTACCTCCCACCTTCTGCAGTGTGATGGCCTAGCATCCGATATGAGTAATTCCCACCTTGTGTCCTCCATTTCCTTGGTTCCACTCCACATGCACTGCACTGATCCTTTATTGAAGGGTTATTTAAGCAATAATATACTGTAATTCATGGTTACTGAGAATAGGACATTTTAGTTGAGCATAATTATCTGCTGCAATTTCATTACGTGAAAAATGCTAACCTTCAATAAAATACTTTCTCAAACAGAACATAAACATTTCAGACATAAAATGCACCATTAATGACCATGTATGTATATGGATTAATGGTTAGATGAAATTGATGGTTGTTTAAAGACAGACTTGGACATGATGGAGCTTAATTATTTTGGAAAAATCTGTTTTGTTGCCAATCAGTTACAAATATCAGTAGAAATTCACACTGATACATAGATTGAACTCCATTTTTCATGTTTACATGATTTCAGATTTCAAAACTGTGATGCGACCCCCATGCAAAGAATAAAATGTTTCACGCTCAGTCTCTCCCAATAAAATAAGACAAACAGCATGTGTTTAGAGAAATGGCGACAGTAAAAACAAGTAAAAACATATGTTTGGTAAAAACTTTAATGGCAGTGATCAATTTCACTCAGGTTGCATTTCATATGAACTTACATTAATTCCTCAATATTTGCTATATGGCCTGTTCTTATCCATAATATCATTATACATACAAAATGTTTAACTTAGAGCCAAATATAGCTCAACATATTAAACATGTAAATGCATATAAATATTAAAATGTAGTTATATAGTTCATTATACATGGTCAGTAGGGTGGTAGAGTGAGCTCCTGGCAAAAATGTGCACTGTCTGGCAGGGAGCTGGGGGGGAGCAAAAATGTGGACTGTCTGGCAGAGAGCTGTGGGGGAGCAAAAATGTGGACTGTCTGGCAGGGAGCTGGGAGGGAGCAAAAATGTGGACTGTTTGGCAGGGAGCTGGGAGGGAGCAAAAATGTGGACTGTCTGGCAGGGAGCTGGGGGGGAGCAAAAATGTGAACTGTCTGGGGGTCCTGAGGACCGGATTGGGAAACACCGGGTTACAGGATGGTGCTGTCATTCACACTGATATGTGTGGATTTTTTTCTGAGTGCTATTACTTCCTCCTACAGTACAAAAAATGCTGTTAGATGAATTAGCATCTCTCATGTTATCATAGTGTGAGTGTGTGTGTGCTGTTATGGACTGAGGATACAATACAGGCTTCCTGGGACCCTGTACTAGATAAGTGGTTGGAAAATGGAATGACAGATATACATAGTCTGTATACTATCAACGATGATGGCTAATTCTTCTTAAGATGCATTTTTAACATTTTATTACAAATCATAACAAAAGCATATAATACATATTAAATACAGGTCTTCTTCCATAAAATAGGACAGCCAATATAGTCTTGCAACCAGTTAAACATCTAATAAAATGCCTGGCCTGTAAATGCTCCAAGGACGCAGTGGAATACAAGCATGTAGTAAACATTTTTTTTTTAATGCGTCTCCTTGGTTTGCACACCTGGAGCGGTGACGGTTATGTAAGCCAAAAAAAAAGGTGAGAGAAATCACTGTGGACAGGTACACACTCATCAGTGGCTCACCTGTCACGCTCTGCAGTCATGGGAGCGATCCCCCCCCCATGGAGAAGGCGATCGCACGAAGCCCCCAGTCTGCAGGAGATTCCGGCTGCAGCAGATAAGCTGATGCGACGTGACAGTGGGCGACACGGCGCGTGCGAGATGGTGGGCCTCTCATCTCCGTCGCCCCAGTTACCGTATGCGGGATGGGCCGATTAATGGGACACTCCTACGAGATGGAGCGAGGTTTGGGCCGGGGCTGGCGTGGGGGAGGACCTCGTATAGGACATGTGAGGAGCACCCTACCTGAAGGGAGGGGCTGAGATGATCAGATAGCGTGAAGGAGGAGGGGGGGCTGGAGTTTCCTTTAGAGGAATAAAGTAGGAATGAATGAAAGCGGGGCGATAAGACTGAAGCATGTGATAAATAGCAAGGCGCGGAGAATGCGAGCAGCATCGCAGTGAGCGAGCCTCGCCACGCAGGCAAAGAGCACTGCAAGATCTGCCCTGCTCTATGCGGGACAGTGTCACCCACAACTGTCTCACACCTACATGATTTTAACCATGACGTCAACATCTTTGACTTCCTATTCTCATTCCAGACTTTATGTTTGTGAACTTACATTTGTATTTGTAGTCAGTATTCTAAGCTAGATGAAATGCAGACTGTCGTGATTGCAGTTTCATACTTGACCAGTAACAATACTTGGGTTTTATTGAATAACCAGTGACAACAAAAGACACAATGCATCCCAGCATGGATGAAAGCTGCCCCAAATTTTCTAATTAAAGCCGCAGAACGCTATATGCAGTGAGCGCTATATGCAGTGAACGCTATATGCAGTGAGCGCTATATGCATGTTGCTATAAGGGGGCAGTCATGTGTGTGATACATGACGTTTGCAGGTGTGACTCAGAACTGAGGCTTAAGCAAAAATAGAAGAGTCTGTCATCCTCGCAAAGGCCTACCCAGCTCCCCATGTAGATTCAAAAACCTTAAAAAAAATCATTTAAGATTCATTTTTATGAAGTCAATGTTTTTTGGACCAATATTGTTCATTCAATAAAATAGTTTATTAGAGTTAACTTGTTATACATATACAAACACACATACACATATACTGAATATATACATAAAATATACAGTCTATATGCACTATATATACCAAGAATGCATTTACACAAGCTCACACTGGAATAATTATGCAATCTATACAAGAGTATGTTTTATATTTCACAGCATTCAGTGACACGAGGCCCAGTAGAATGTAAATGTCTTGGCCTCTGCAGGAATCCAACATCACACTTAGTGCTCATCAGATTCGCTGCTGTCGGAGTCATTTCTGCCGTTGTGTCACCTGCAGGAGACCTCCACCTGAAATAAAGAGAACTGATGGCTGAGGACAGAGCACACTGGGGGCAGAACACAATGTTCTGTGTGTCTCTGCGTGCTCCTCTAATCCACGCACCTGAATCATGTTTATATCAACCGACGCCCATACATCACAATCATACTTATCTATAGATACAGCTCAGCTCTATGTGGACCATCTTCAAAAACTGAATTACACTGAAAGGGACATTTCACTTTTTCAATGAACATGATGACCTATGATTACTAATTAGCCAAAGTTATACAGGTTAGCATGACTGTTTCTACATCTCATGTCGTGATACTTCTGTGCCTGTACAGATACTATTCTGTAGAAACTTTCACCACAATTATATTATATAGGAATCATGACCTTATGGGATCATTCATGACCACCTTGATTCAGAAAATATATTTGAAACTATTTGTGCAATTACACTTTTTGCATGGGCTGTGAGACGGGAAATTTTATCAGCTTATACAACACGTTTGGTAACACTTAACGTGAAGATTTCATCTACAATGCATTATAGATACCTTCACAATGCATTATAATGCTTGGTAAAAGAATTAAGTATTATAGCATCCTCTATACACAGTTATAAGGCATTATAGTGTTGATTATAACACTACATAAGCTCCTGTGAAGCGCTCATCTGTAATGTACTACAGAAACCTTCATAATGGTCAGTATAAATCATTAAAAGAATTAAGGATGCTTTGTACCACATGATGCAGCTATCTATAGTGCATTTTACAGGAGAGCTTCGTAAGCCAGTCATAATGCATAATAAGCATGGCTATAATATCCATATATCCATGTTTTAATGCTGTATGAAGGCATTATAATGTGTTATGAATGTTTTCATAGATTCTTATAGACAGCTAAGAGTTCTGACCATGCGCTCCAGCTATTGGTAATAAAGGGTACACTAGGATTCTACTTACACATAACAGAAAATGTATTTATCAAATTAAAGATGCTCCTATTAGTATGTTACTTTTGGAGCTACTCCTTTACTCACAGTCATTATTTCTTTATATTCACCAGCGTGTCCAAAAATGTATTGTATTACAGTAATGAATTTCTATCAAGATGCGTACCTGATAACTTATTAATTCAGTGCAAGAATTCAGGCAAGAGATTTATCTTGGCGCGTAATGATTCATGTGTTTTATTTTCAAATATCATTTCTTTTCGGGGACTTTCCATTGTCTTACATTGCTATGGCAACACTGATCTGTCCACCACGTGTCCATTAAAATCAATTTCCTGTCACTTGAAACAAGAAACAATTCACAACTTTGGCAGCAGCCCGGGAGCCTCCCGCGCACTGATGTCCATTTGCTGAATGCCGCTTCACGCTGACAGTAGGAAATAGTGTGGGAGTGATGTGGCCAAAGTGAATGTTAAGGGCTAATTCAGTACAGCAAAGCGTCACTCTCTTTTCACAAATGGGATTATAATTGATGGCACCTTTGAAAAATGGCATTTTAAGTCCCTGGCAGAGGTGCCACAGCCCGTCTACCTCTTTTGAGCCGTCCTACACCTGTAATTGGATAAGCACCTACAGAAATCTATACTGCTAACTTGGTAGCAGAAGTCACTGTCATCTACTTCCTTCTGTCAAAATGACCAGCAAGAACTACACTTAATGGGTGAAGCCTAATTCATATGGCGGCCATCTGCAGTTGTAGCGAAACTTTACTAATGTCTGTGGGGAAATTCTCTGTGCCCCATCTTGCTCTCCTTACTGGTGGGAGCAAGCCTGGAGGGCACAGCAAGGGTTGGGGGGG
>JAODKE010000125.1:28684765-28702221 GCA_026779605.1 Mormyrus hasselquistii
AATGAAGCATTTCTCTAAACAGAAAATGGTTTAATAATACAATGGCACCTAATAATAATGACTTTTCATAAATGCATTACCTATCTTCATCTGATTTAAGCTTTACTGTGGTGTCTCCTGAAGGAAGGCATTACACATGCTTATGGTCCATATAAGTCCAAGATCCTATTACATCTGTAAGCCAAGGTTGCTGTTTCTGAAGAATGCAACTATTAACGTTTTATACACTGGTCCAGCACTGTGTTGAATGGATTAGGTATTGATAACTGCAAATTAGTTAAGACATGTATTGAGAGATGCACCATATTCTAGAAAACAGAGTTTGGTTAATCAAAAAGAGAATTAGCCCCTCTGATGGTATTGATGTCATACATCAACACAGGAATCTCCCCTGACGGAGACTGACCTCTGTGGAAACAAACCTTAAAACAGCACGCTGCTTTAAAACTGAGGTTCTGCTATTAGCCAGGTTCTGCATTTAAGGGGACTCAGTGTGAAGTAAAATGTCACTACAGTGGAATATTTATATGCTAACAGGGAATAAATATTTAATATTTTTTATAAAAAATAATGAAAGTAGCTTTATCTGCAGTCTAAACCTTTTTTAAGAAACATACCACTAAAATCGCCTGTGGTGTGATTCATGAATACTTAATCTGCTAGCTCTAACTAGCAAACAGTGCATCAAAGAAAATTCTCATTGGCCATGCTCAAGATGTCAGGGAAGAATCAGAGGAACACAAACCAGCACAATTTCCTGGACCGAAAGCCCTCTGGTTCAACCGATGAATTGTCACTATGCTACTCTGATCATAATGATTGCTGCGTTACTTTCACTAGCTGTCGTACAACATATAAATGTAAATTGACGTTCGGGTATATAGGCTGTACATTAATGGTTTAATTTTTGTTGCCCGAAAGCAGGCACCTGTACACAAGTCAAGCACACAACGATGCTCGATGAGTTACCAGACGCTGGCGAAGATGAGTTCCTGTCCATCGCCGTGATCAGATCCCTCAGAAAAAAAACGTTGAAGTACCTTTGCTCTCAGAACTAATGAACGCTTCCCCGGTGCGGCCCAACCTTTTACGATCTGAAAAGCAGGATCCCGGCACTAAATTGAAGTAACCGGTGACACAGCACAGCATGAAACTGCTGTAATCTCCTCTGGTCTCTGTAACCTGTCTAAACACCCGCGCTTGATGGTATTACGTGGCTTATACGCCATCGCAGAAATACCGGCACTCATTCACACCGTTCTGGCTCGGCACAGCTTGGCCATGCGTTATCCTGCGTGCGCCACGTCTGATAGCCCATTAACTAAATATACCTACGTACATTTAAGCCACATTAGACTAAGTGCCCGATTTATTGAACATATCCTGCTTCTCTGAACAGCAAGTCATGTGGCTGCGGCTGAATATGTACAGCAGGCAGACAGGGTCAAGAGGTTCGGTTACAGTGCGGCTGAACTTTACAACGGCTGCAATGCATGAATTAAGGGATATTAAAATATGGAGTGGTCACAGGTGTGGTGGTTTCAGCATCTCTGAAACAGCCAGCTTCCTGGGGATTTCCTCTAACATCCAGAGCTTTCCAGAAAATGTTGATAGTCCAAAAAAAAAATATCCAGTCAGTGGTCAAAAAATACCTTGATAACGACATTGGTTTGAGGTGAGTGTCCAGACTGAAAACACATCTTTTCAGCCCTTAAAGTAAGCAGTCCTTCCAGTATAAATTCATATATATGTATATGAAGCTCTGAGGTTGCATTGAAAAGAAATGAGGATTAGATGACACTGTTTTCCAGTGTATCAGTTATGCAATATACACGCATAAATATGTGCATATGGATGTCTGCTGTCTGCCTTTTGGGAAATCACAATATGTTCACCTCTACTGTATGCAGTATATATATAAAACTACAGTGAAATGACTTAAGTTTGCGTTCTCTGTTCCTGCATCGCGCATTCCCGCTGCCCGGCCTCCTCCCTCATCCTGCTGCCAGCATATTCACCGTGAGCTCACCTCACTGTTGCCACGGCGACACCAATCAGCAGGAAAGCCCGCTGCACACGACAGAGGCTCACCTAGAGGAGGCGATTGCATAAATTCAAGCTTGCTTAAAAACTGCAAGGCTTTTACCAGCCTGAAAGAATCCGTCTAAATAAGCGTCCCATGTACGAAATTACGAAGGAACAAGTTTCAATGCAGTCAGTCTGAACACATATACATGCAAATAAGTAACTTACAACCGAAGTATTTTTCTTTAAATATACTAAAAATGACCCAAATAGCAGACAGCAGAGCTCCCTGTGATTGTGGTAGCAGGATACAAGGACTGAATGACCCCCCCAATGCATCTGCATATTCAAAGTTCATTACATAAAAACACCGACACCACACCCCCGGGGGGAGGGGGGGGGGGCACCACAGGTACAGCATATCCCCAAAAGGCTTGAACTGATATCCTTAAAAGGCTTGGACAGGTTTAAATGTATGTATGTCTAAGAGAAGGTAAAGTAGAGAGCCCTGGTATGGAAGCACAGACCGGTCATACCAGTGGGGGCTGAGACGGGTCACGCACAGACATGACAGGCTGCAGAGGACACCCCCGGGGTTTAAACCCCAAATATCAATGCTTTAAATTGCAGACATAAATAGTACAAGAAAAGAAATTCACTACATATGCTTAAATATCACGTAGTTAAAATGAATTCTCATGTATACATTCATACATTCCCTCTTTCATTTTGTTTTTTCACCATCTCTCTCTCTCTCTCTCTCTCTCTCTCACACACACACACACACACTTCCGTTTTAATAGCAAACATGCATTACAGCTTTTCAAAAATACCAACAAGAAACTGAATACTGTAATGTATGGTCATATTTGGCAGGAACAATACAGAAATCAAGGAAATACACACATGCTGACTGTAATAGTAATGAAAATCGCGACAGATCAAACATGTGATGTTTCTAGTGGCTTTGACAGCAGTTTTATTCCTTTTAGCTCATTGAATACTGTTATCAGGTTCATTTAAAATAAGAAAAAAATATAGTTTAATAAACAAGTCTATAAAGTTTATTCATATCCAGAATTTCCATTGTACTTTCTAATATGCATTTCTAAACAATGAAACAGGTGTTATCTTAATATCATATTCATAAAATTATAAATAATATTATACCATAAATATTAATGTGTGTTTTTTAAAAAAACTACAATATTATCATATAAAAATGATTGTAAAGAGCATCCATTTTTTTAATTTGCTAAACTTGAGAGAATAAGACGCATTTCTTTATTTTTGTACGTAATTCATCTGTTATCTGTTCAACTCTACATAAAGGTCTTTAGCAGCGTATTAATTTGAAATGCTGAGGCATTTGTGTAGAGTTGAGACAGCTCATGCCTCGTGTCACTTCTTTAGGCAAAGCTGGTCACACTGAGCAAAAGTAGTTACCCAATTACATCAGTCTTAGAGTGAGTTAGTTTTCAAGTCCAATAAAGTTCTAATAAAATCTGTTTACTTATTCCCCACAACGATGTTTTCGTTTACAGTTAATAGGCTACATATATTTGGAAATTGCCGGCCAAGAACCAGCCTATATAATATCAATAATAATTAACATGGCAACGTTTTAAAAAAGAGAGTGACATCCAAGTGTTGAAAACATCCGTTATTTGGCTGACTTTCAAAATTTACGGCCTTTCAAGCAATATTTTTATCCGTTTACCGCCTGACTCGAATAGGCTACAAAGCCTGTTTTAGACAAGTCATCAGTACACCATAGTTTCTAATGACTGGTTAAAATCAAATTATTTAGTATCACAAAATATTACAAGAAGTGTATCTGGAAAAGAAACGTGTTAATTGTATAGCCTACAATTCAAACACGCAGAAATTCATATACAAATATGAGATGGTCAGAAATAACCATTTTATTGCTTAAATAACGAAACATTAATATAATTTATCATATATACGGCTTGGGTGAAATTACATTAAAGATAGCACTATTACGAAAATACAAAACGAATGAATAAAATAAAAGTAAACTAAAGCTAATAATAATAATAATAATAATAACAACAACAATAAACAGAAGAAAACGTACATTTGAATAACTTAATCTTACTCTACAATTTTGAAAATAATAATAGAGATAGGCACACATATGATCGGGCAGTCGCTACTGCTGAGATTAACAATAAATAAAATACTGCTGCACTAAAAAGTAAATACGGCTTTTAATGCCTCAAACGGTTCAAATAAAGTAAGAATGCCCGTCTGCCGGGCACAAAGGGTCAGACACGTGTTCTCACGGTCAAGTCCAAATTACTCCAGGCCATCTGCTGCTGAAGAAAGAGCATCTTCTTTAAACACCCATTCAGAAAATGAATTAAATATTGCTTCACTCCCAGATATTACAAATATGCATACTGTACTGTTGTTCAAACAACATATTTTTCATCGTCTTTTTACTTGTAAAGGCTGGTTTATTTGAACAACATTGGTAAGACGCAGTGAACATTACGCAATTACGTATTCATTTTTCGATCAACCATGAGCAAAATAGTACTTAAATCATAATAATAATAGCAATTTTAGTACTAATAATACTAGATTTCTTTGCGCTCTTTAATAGCCTTAAAGAAAATTGATTTTGTTGTAAAGCGTCATTTTACTTAAAAATTCGTTGAGTGTCGTGAAATGTGTTTTACAATAATAATTCCCTGTTTCATTTGTGCAATAACTTCATAAACAAAACCAAAGCTATAACATTATGCCCGTCACACTCCGTAATCCGGTCACGTCTATCTCCCAATAATCCCTCCAGGTCCTCCATCCCTATCAAACACACTTCACTATCGCACATTCAAACTGTTGCCACTCCAGCTCCGAGACCCGCGTCTGCTCTGGGTGGGAAACGGCGCCGCCTTCTAAAGTGATGCAGATGAGTCGGGTGCACTTGGTGTTTTTTTTTCATGACCTAGGTCGCCCCCACCCCCATCTCTGTCTGTCATATTCGGCCCCAGCGCCACATTGCCACTTGCCCTCGAGCGTGGGAATGGGAGGCTCCAGCCGTTCACATCTCCTGCAAGTCCGTTTAACGGAATCAATTAAGAAAGACCGACACCGCTCTCTCTGCGCCATTCCAGTTTTTCACTTGCGCCGTAATTACTTTGGGATGCCGACGCCTTTTCTTAGAGCTGAACGCTCCCAAAAAGATGGGGGGAGCGCGCACGTGTACCCCCCCTCCCCCCGCCGCGCGAGAATTAGCAATTAAGGCACGACAAGGAGGAGGCGGCATCTGCGGCAATTAACACCAGATTTTTGAGGGTTCAGATCTCTTCATTTCAATTGCCGTCTGTATGTGTTAAGTTCAGGTCCCCCGATCATTTAAAATGTAAAAGTTTTCCCGCCTTTGAAAATAGTCCCGTAATTTCCATAATCCGCGGTGAAAATGGAAGCAGTTTTTACTTTCGGTTATCTAGCTTTATGACGACGAGCACACTCATACAGCTAGATAACCAAAGATAACAACGTACTTCCCATCATTCAGTTGTATCCCAGGTTTCATTTAATTTGGCTTAGAAATTCCTTTTTAAAAAGTGTCTTCATCTCCCATTTGAAGATTTTTATTCCCACCGAGGACCAACCTTCCGCTGTGACAGCTGTCCATCAAAGTTGCGAGTCCAACTTTTGAAGCGTTTTATAATTAACCAAATACATAATCCAGGTAATTAAACTGTAGAGAAGTAAACAAAAGTGGCTTTATAATAATGAGCATCAGGATTGTGGATTTAGGTTCATCCATCTTTGAACAGGCCTACATTTGAATTATAAACAGCTTCATTCACGTGTGGCTTCTTAACTCCTTTTAACACGTTACGGTGCGAACAATATCCTGCATTGCCAGCCAGCCAAGTTAATATGTTGTTCAAAAAAAGAACGAAAGAAAAAAAGAAACCGATCCGGAGGAAAGTGCTGAGATGATAAAACAGCAGCATCGCGCAATCGTTTCTGGTTAATGCAGGGAATGTATTTCTGCCAAAACGACGGCAGCTGGACCGCAGTAACAGCCATGTGTCTGTGGGAGAGAGAGAGCCAGGTCCCGCTGCATCCATCTGCGAGGACGTGGTGCGAAGACTCCCTTCTGCCGGGGCACCGCGACCAGCGGCGTGAAAGACCGAGAATAGGGCCATCACTGAGGACCGGGGGTGGGAGGGGGAAGCGGTGATGACGGGGCTTGCGGTTCCAAAATATGAACGAGGTCAAAGGTCTCATACTGGGGGAGTGTACGCTAATGATGTGGTGAGGATTCTTAAATACGTGTTTATATTTAGCCTTATTTATGAACGCGCAGCGATACGCTCCAGCGTTGGCAAGTGCCTTAGAAAAACGAGTATTTTCCCCGCAGCATTCGGAGCATCAAGGATAACGGCGGTACATCGCGCATGAGGATTTTCTGTATACCCTGAATGAAGCTTATAGCCTTCTCTTCGCGCGGTAAGAATCAATATATAGCCTACATTGACGGGCCTCGTTTATTAAAATGCGTTTAAGCGATGCTGTGAGTCTGCGCATTTTTACATCGATAGTGATCGTTGGTTTTATTCCTTTTACTCTTTATTACTAATAACACCTACGCTGAGTGCCGTAGACGGTTGTATAAAAATCCACTTTTCTCTGCAAAGGTATTATTTCATTTATTAATAAGAATGTACTGCATCTCTATATAGGTATCGATGGCGATGTCACAATCACAATAATACTTACGATTTTTGCCTTAAAAGCACACTCAATACACTGGCATGCTTGCAGGCGAATCATTGCACGGTATTATTTTATGTACATATTTCAAAGAACAATTAGGTATTTCTATCCAGTAAAGGTTGAGGTATTTTCGTTTTTGCGTGTGCGCATTTACACGCATACACACACACACACACACACAAGCACACAGCTAGTGAGAGAGAGAGAGCGAGGGAGAGAGAGCGCGAGAAGAACCCCAGTCATTGTGATGATTGTAGTCTATTAAATATAACAACAGTAACCTAATATAACTCGGACGTGCGCGTTATTGAGTATCTGAAAGTGTGGAACACGAATAAAAACCTTTCATTATTATTATTGTTTTTATTGCTTTAATGCCACTGTGTGGGTTTACTATATGCAAAGAGCACCGACATAAGTATTTAAATACATTAAGAATTCGGTGATTAACAGCGCACTTACATCACCGTATTATTATATATGCATATCCTAATGGAGAATAACTACGCAATATTTATATCCAAAAAAGACGTACAGCAACAAAGGAATAATTTGACATTTTTTGAAACACCGTATTAGTCGGAATTTTGTTGCGCCGTTATATATCCAGGTTTGGAGTAAAAATATTCGCTTATTGTCTTCAAAATGTATAGCATTACATTTGAAGTAGTGGTGTTGCGGTAGACTAATGGCTAGCGCCTCCAACAGATATTCATCGGGAGATTTCAGTTCATTCAGTTCTGGACCCAAATGATAATTAATATAGGGGGCGTAACACATATGCAAGTTGCGCACTTGCGCCGTAAATGTTAACTTCCTACTGTACTCCTTATTGGTTCTTCCGTCAGTGGCAATTCCGAGAAAAACAAGGCCATGACGACATATATGCACCCTTATTTTGCTAGTCCTTGAAGAGCTCAAGATAGGCGACTTCAAATGTCCGACAGCTGATTTGTGCACACAGGCGCTCATATGAATTAATAACACAATTCTGTGTCAATTTGTACTTTATTTACATATGCAGAATATTAAATAATGCATAGGCCTATAAAATGTTTTTAAATGTATGTATCTTATATGTATAGTCTTACTGTACCATTTTCACCCGCACACATTTATGTATGTGTGTGTGTGTGCGTGTGTGTGTGCGTGCTGCTTGCGTGTGTGTATAGGCCTTATAATAAAACTGAAATTTCACTGAAATGTGTAACGTTCATTTTTTTCTTGGAACGAAGAGGGGAAAATTGCAGGCGACGTCACAGGGGGCGACAATTAACGTGGTGTTTTATTCAATCATGCCATGTATGACGTCACAGTGATTGTGGAAAGGAGTGGATATTTCATAGATCGCAAACGCTATAAATGTCTGACTTTAATAATCTTCAACATGGAGCTTTATTTTTTTCCAATGTACAACGTGAACACGCCCCATTATAGTTATAATGATTAAGCTATAACCATCCTAATCCATAATTTATATTCCCTTGCTATAATTTGCACGTTTAATAATCATTAATATAACTATTGGTGCTAGATGTTCTAATAAAATGCTAAAAAAAATCCCTATTATTAATACACGAATATCAATAATATTTCAGTATATTTGATTATATTTTAAATGTAACACAATACTGTCATTTCAGATTGATAGAATTTAAATCTCAGTTTCTGTCTCATACAGTCATGAACTGTGGCCTATTGAACAGCCCCGTGTAGCTGCAGACTGGCAGCCAGGCTTGTGCCGATGGCCGTGGCCGAAAGATGGTCCATTCCCATCTCAGAGAACACGATTAATATATTAAATGTTTTTCTCCCATTAAAATTTCGCATACAGTCTTCAGAACGTCAATGTAAAATAGCAGGTAATTGATGAATTATTAGTAATATAACATATGCGGGCACATAAGCATCACACAAGTAAATGTATACTTACACAATCAAATGTATGCCATACGACAGTGTACTGTAAACAGCTGATTTAACTGGAACACTCCCCACGTCGCAAAGCATCCAAAAATCAAGTTCTTCAAACATGTGTAAGGCTCTCTCTGGACTCCTCGGGAATATCCAGCCATCCCTCGTCTCGCCCTCATTTAAAATTGCCGCTAATTTTCTGTTCATTTCGCTTGGTTCAGTTGCATCGAGTTAAGCAGAAACATATTCCAACCACATGATGGCGAGAAAGAAGAAGCGATTTAAAAAAGGAAAGAAAGGAAAAAAAACTTCCCAACAGCTCATTTGTCTTCCGCAACAAATTGAAAAGTGAAGTGTTGAGCTAAGAGTGAGCTAGTTTTGGGGGACTGGCCGCAGAATAGTCCACCCCTCCTTATAGAGAAGGGCGTGCTCAGAAATTCAAACAAGTTCTCCAAATCTTTTGTTGTATATAAACTGAACACCCATTGTGCATCTACTTCGTCTTTCACAGACTGCTGTAAAAATAACGAATATTCACTGAGCTCCTTTAGCCGGCAGAACATTTAAAAAGCGAATTTTGACATTTTGACTTAAAGTGTTCCACTGTAAGTCATAAAATATATATTACAGAAAAAACTTAATTTAACTATAGGCCTACTTTTCAAAATATGTTCCCTTTTAACTTGCGAACAATTTCATCTTCTTAAAGTAGTTATTATTATTGTTATCGTATTTTCACAGCACATGTACTAAGAACATCGCAATAGTATATTTGATCATACGTTATTTCAATTGTATACGATTTTCTAAAATGACTTAATTTCGAGACGGCTAAATATGACGAAACGATTACATTAGCCTAATTAATTCTTTACCAAAAATGAAGATTTTCGTTTTAAAATAAAGTCAAAACTCGTCAGTAATTCGTATTTTTGTATAGGTTTAGTGTAACAATACATTTGGGATTACAGTTAACCTTTTGCGTTATTACTTAATGTTGATAAATAATCCTATTAACATTTAATGTAGATTATCTGATATTTTTCACAGTCGCCAATGATTACATTTTGAATCACATAAAATATGTGCATGTCCTGCATATATTGAGTTTTGTACAATGTCTCCGGTGTGTGTTGCTCTTGATTAAATATATCAGTATAATTGCAAACTTTCCAGACAAATTCTGATTTAGTACTGTTTTACGTACTCCTACTTGCCATCGCTGGCTAATCCGTCTGATTTGATCAGATACACGAGAAGGTTTTACAACGAGGTCACGTCTAATGACGTAGCTCGGAATATTTGCTACGTGCAGCCATATTTAAATACATCAAGCAAATTAGTGCATCAAAATATGCAAATCCAGCTCGCATAGTCTTTCTCCCAGCAGACGGACTAATGCTCCCGAACATTCTCTTGTTTCTTCATTAGCGTTTTAAAGGTGGTTCAGTTGCTTTTTCCTTTCTAAAATTCTTTTATTTTTCCTTCTTTTTGTAACCTTTCGTAGCTCCGATTAACTGCACCATGCGCCTTGCGAATCCAGGAGTATGTCGCGTATTGCAGAAGCGGAGAATCCCGTTGGAAAAATCGTCTATGCATAATGAGACATCTGCTGCGCCGGTTCTCACAAGCCTGACGCCGTTGGCTCCTGCGTCTGTTTTATTTTTTATTTTGATGCATTTGTGAGGTAGATTTATATTTACTTTATTTGTTGACTTTAGAATTTCCCTTGTAATTTGGCAGAGTTACATTTTTGACAGTTTTGCATAATTTGCATACGCACAGGCATATTCCTGCACATTAAATGTATGCTCTGTAATTGCGGCGAATAAATGCTTTGTCGTACGTAAAGCACAATGCTCTTCGTTTAATAATGAATAATCTATCAAATGTAGCTACAAACAGAAGCAAACTCGTTTTCCCATTTTGCTTACGTGTAAATAATGTTAAATTATAAACAAAGGCATCTGCATTTTCAGGTTACCCTACTGCGAAAAGAACTGATGCCGTAATGGGCAAAGCTGCATATAGGCTCTGTGTTACTGCATTAGGTCTGTAATGCAAAGGCAAATAAAACATTCCAAGTAGACATGACCTCACAAACCTTGTATTCTGTTTGCTAATTGTATATATCTGAATATTTTAGTGCAAAAGGGAAACCCATCGGTTTTAACACATTCCTGTGTTTCGTTCTCTGTCTGTCCCCAATTATTTCACCGTGTATGCGTAACTTAATGTTCGGCTTGGTTTAATACTCTGTTCTTTATCTTTAGTTTTTAAGAGCATAGTTGAGCAATTTTTATAATGGCTATTTGTAGTATGTTGAACGAAAATGAGCCCCGAAGTTTGCCACTGTTTTAACTTACCTTATTATTTGCTAATTTCAAACGTCTTTCAGTTGTGTTCAGATGCAGAGTTGCATACGGCACTACTTAAGGTGCTAGTTTCGTCTTGTTACTCCGCCAAATGTATTTTGCGAAACCTGCGCTCAGACATGATCATACGACGTGTCACCAGCAGGCTAGAAGTGGTCAGATTGATAGGCAGAGGCATTTTTTTGCAAAGGGGGGAAAAAAAAAACTGTCGTTGACATCTCATTTGTTTGACAAGGAGTAAGATGTAGAAAAAAAGAACTCGCAATTTATACGTAGCTTTTGCTCACCTGTCTTTACACACTAATATCCCGTATTTAAAATGACTCACCATTTGTAAAATTCTCCAGCTAATCGTCGTGTTGGCTTCTTAGAGTTCAGTCGCACGTGGATTGAATGCGGTAATGTGACAGACCTGGCGATATATTACCATATTGATGCATATTCACTTCAGATCAAAATAGCAACACCCGCCACACGAATAATGAGACCAAGTTAAGGCTTCAGACAAACAGCCTATGAAGAGGAGATGAAAGAGTTTCACCCAAATTTGTAGTATGCCGATTTTATTTCTAATTCTTTATTAAGTTATACAATCGTCTATTGTTTTCTGTTTTTTTTAAATGATGAATTCTATTTTAAGGCCTTTATGTTAACCCCAGTAGCTTTTTCACCATCTATAAAGATATACACAGAAAGATTACACATGATGATACATTGTTTCCTGCAATACGTCATAGATTTCGGGTTATAACTAGCCTATTATTGCTATTCCTAATGTTGCACGAAGTTATTTTACAGTTAAACATCTGAATTCAAAATCAATGATGTAATAAGATAGTCAATGAACAAAATATATATATATATACTTCTTAAATACAACGTGAAACGTATCAGATTCAGAAATTGATTTGTTGAAAACTTTTTTAATATTGTGTTTGTATTTTTTTTTCTAAATAAATATAATGAGCATCATTATTTAGCCTTACCGAAATTTTCTGAAACATAGGCTAGTTACATTTTTGTTGAACATTCTGTTTTACTCAAAATAGCTTTATATTCAAAATTTTTGAGGGTGAATATTTGTCTATAGTTGCTAAACGCTTTTGTAAGGAAGATTTGTTTATATAGCAAATCGGAAAGCAGTCGGTCTGAATAAGATGCATCGGTAATAATTAAACCATCGAACGAACCATACCATAAAAACGTAAAATGACATAAAAATAACAGCTCGTGTTTTTACAAAATTTATGTCTCGTTACTCGTTACTATCCTTACTCGTGTTAAATTCTATTTAAGTTCTCTTTTCAGGCTCACATAATTTCAGTATTTTTAAAATAATACATTGACGGTAACGTACCATTGGAAACGACTGTTTTAATAGTGCAAATTTGGTAAGTTTTTCATAGAAAGTCCTTGAATCCGTAAGCCTGGTAAGCTGGTTGCTGCTTGATTGCGACATCCAGTGGACAGAGTTCGCTAACATAAAAATTGTATCAAGGGAAGTGCTTTGCGAATTTTTTAAGTAAAATTTCTTTAATGTACCTCAAATATTATTGGGATTTGTTCACAACTCATACATTAAGGATAAAACATTCGTTAAAATCTACCCTACCTGGTTTGGATAATAAAAAGTAATAAATAGATTCACATGTGTCTACATGTCTCAGTGAAAATTCCGGAACAGTTTGGCGCACTGATGGACACGTTTTGTACACCATATAGCCTATACGTAAATTGTGAAATTTCAAATAAGAGTATTTTTATTTCAGTTATTATTATTGATCAATTTTAATGACGCTCGCTTAATCGGCGTATTAATTACGCATGTTTATTGGCATATTCGCAATTTATCAGTCTGCTGATTTTGTTTAAAACCTATAAATTTTACCTGGAACGATACCTTTTAAATCTTAATTTTTATCTCACACACGAATATAGTTGAATAACGGAGATGCATGCTTTAGTATTCTGCTTTGTAAATTTTGGATTGCAGTATTTCGCACTTTATTAAATGCTAAATCACTTTGATAAGGCAACTAACAGTAGAGTATAACTGGGAAATGTCACTGTGCAGACCGGCTCGATTTTACAAAATTGTCCATTACACTTATTCGACTAGTATAATGAAATGTTGTTTTGTGGTAGCCTATATTTAGATGACTTGGTTTATTCATTCAGATCCTGTATATGAAATACTACCTGTGTGCGTTTTACGAACTTTCTGATTCTTATTGCAAATGAAAATGTTATTTTGGTATTTTTGTTGCATAAAACCAGGTGCTAAAAATAATTGGATTCATCGTTCTATCAACATTTCCTGAACCCTTTTAATTAGAAAAATAAAATCCATTTATACGTGCGACGTTGTGCAAGTTACATGCGAAGCTGCATTAAGCGGAGTTCATTTTATAGATAAAATTAAAAGTATATATACCCTGAATAAACGTATTTCTATTAAATAATATCGCTAGGTATTTCAATGTATTAAATTAAAAAGAAACTGTACTATGCGTCCAAATTTTGTATCTTACCATTTTGGTACTTCATACGGAAAAAAACGAATGCAATATTATTCATTAAAGATAGGCCTACTGAATATTTCATATGCAAGATAAATTAATGATATAGGTATCTTCTGCGTGAAAACATTCCTTTGACTTACAAAGATATTACTGATCGCGCGAGACATATGCGTTTTACATAAAAAAATTAGTTTTAAAATCCATGATACAGAAGGAGAGGCAGTTGATAATGTTAATAAGTGCCGCAAAATAGAAGGTGTATTCTATTCTATAGTAGGTTAAAGAACAAAATCGAAAGTACACATTTGAAACGTGTCGTGATTATTTTTTAGTATTTCAGTTAAGCCATTCGAAAAGGAATATTATGACATTAAAAGTGCATCACGTTCATCAACCGCAAGCAAACAGGTAGAATACCCTGCATTTTCAGACAGTACAAATACTCGTTCGAGTATTCGCTGTCAAGTATTTTTTCAGTGTGGTATTCTAAATGGTTGCTGACTATATTGACCGTTGTCGTTCAGTCTGAGAGAACACGATTTATGGCTTAAGAGTCCAAATCCAAATTACTAGTAGCCTATTATAATTTCTTCTTAAGATGCATTTAATTTACACCGAATTTATATTTTATGCACATTCAGTCAATCATATTTAGCAAGCAGATTTATGAAGAATGGAACATGCAAATTTCATTAATCGACAGTTCAGTCATGAAAAAATCTCAGTGAGAAACAGTGCGGTACAAGACGTCATCGTCACCAAGTAGCCTGAATTTCACTGTATTCACAGTAATTATGTTCTTCATCAGGCACGTCATTGTTACTTATAATAGAGTAAATATGTAACACAAATGAGTATATACGAATCTTTGGGGCAGAAAATTCTCTGGCCGGTATTTTATGTATGGGTTTCTCTTTCATTATATTTCTAGGAATATGTTAGTGTGACTGAGGAGTTCATGCAGCTTGGAGAAACATGGGTTGGAAGAATTAAAACAAGAGAAAAAATGCCATCGAAATGTGACTGTAATTTGTGAAAATATCTGCTGTTCAACAATTTTAAAAATGGGTAGAATAGTTTTAAATGCTCGTACGACCTCTAGTGGTGCATAATTATTACACTCGCAAGATTTTAAAAAAACGCCGAATATCGATGCATTCCACATTTTTAAAACTCAGTATTGGTAGTGGTGTTATATATTAGTTGAAACTGACATAATAATGTTCATATATGATAAAACATTAAGTAATGTTTAGTTGTGACGCAATAAATGTATAATGCATGTATAATTGGTTTACAACAGTCATTATATTTTATATAAGTTATACACGGGAACCTTTTGCATGTATGCTTAGTATTTTGAAATCTCACACCACAAGCATCCCAGCCACGTAAGAAATACACACAGATCAGGAGGTTATAATGTACCGTTTTCCCTACTGCCTTTCCATACTCATGAAAGTTGAAACCGAAAAGGTATAACCGTCAATTAATAGAATTAAATAAAGCGACTTTAAGTGAACATATAGCGTGAAAAAATAATTGAGATACCGACCGTTTTAAAGATACTAATACTCGTAGATTGTACCTTTCGTTAGTGTAATAGTTTCTTAGGTCGAATTTCTCCCCGATATTTTCCTCCTAACAGGAACCCACTCTCGGGAAGTCGCAATCACTTAGTATAAGAAGTACACCATATAATTTGCCTCGTGACATACTGCTAATTATGCTACGTTGTCAGATGACACGATCAGAGTTTCAGGGATTCAAGCAAGCTAATTCACAAATGGGACTGTACAGACCCCCCCCCCAAAAAGAAAAGAATTTATTCTTATCACGAAAAGTTATCCGCTTGTCCAATGGCTGTCGCGCGCTCATTGATGGTATTTTTTAACAGACCAAATGCACGGTGGTTCCGCGACATAAACAGGATTCGCAGGCCATGATATCAGGCAAATGAATTCTGGCGCCCTCTTCTGGTGGAAGTTTGTCCAAACTCAAACGTAACGGGGATCAACTGCGTTTGCTGAACAAAGATAATATTCAACCAACTTAAACTTTTTGAGAAAATATATTAATATGAAAGTACTAGCACTGAATTTGTCCTACGACTGAAAAAAATTCACATCACGACATTAATGCGGGGTGACCACCTAATCTATCCCAGGAGGAACACTGAGCTACTTCAGGTTTTACAAACTACTTTGAAACTGAAATGCTCCCATACTTGGCCAATTAGTTCAATTTTTCTTGCGCTTTGACTGGTGTGTTTCCTTGATTGAAAGACTCCTCGGACTGTTTCACATTAATATTAGTGACACACGCATAATTATAGGAGACCAATCAGCACACAGCAAGAACTGAAGCTCTTAGGTGAAATCCAGGTCCTTTTAATTGAAACGATTAGTAGTTTTAATAGCCCGTCATAGCTGAACTCGCCCATCCTGATGTGGATTAGGTGGCCACCTTAAATTAACGATAATGTTGCTTCTTCAGTACTGAATTTAAATACTCATGCCAACAACGGACCTAAATTAATCTTCAAATAAATGCAAAAAACTTATGCTTAAACACAACTTTCCCCTAAACGGTGTTTCGTTTTTGCATTTCTGACCTAAACACACTGGAGTGAAAATGGAATCTACAAAAGTGAAGTAAAATGTGGATGAGCCCTAACCCTTAGGGACGCAGGTGGGACTTGTGCCTGCGGTGTGGGGTATCTCGGAATGCCGGGGAACCTAACGTCAATTTCTTGACATCATCTTAAATTAAACTGACTTCATCATAGTGCCTATGAAAATATATGAGATGAGATGTGACAGTATGGGAGGGCATGAAGCAGCCAAAGAGAGGGACCCCACTCAGCTGGGACCTAAACCCCGACCCAGACTGAGAGGACTGACTTGACTGGACAGGCAGAACAAACACAACGAGGCTAGGATCAGGGTTTGGATAGATATTCAGTGACTGAAACCAGCTTGCAAGAAACACTGGGCTTAACCAGACCAGTGTTTCCCAATCTAGTCTTTCTGGACCCCCCCAGACAGTCGACATTTGTGATTTTTGCTCCCTCCCAGCTCCTTGTCAGACAGTCTACATTTTTGCTCCCTCCCAGCTTCCTGTCAGACAGTCTACATTTTTGCTCCCTACTAAGAGCTGCAGGGGAGCAAAAATATGGACTATCTGGTGGTCTGCAAGGACCGGGTTGAGAAACATTAAACTGGACAGTGGTGACTGGTCAAGGGTGGCAAGTATGCTGCCAGGAAACGGCCAGGTCGCTTTGGGGAGCTGGTCTGCGGGACTGCTAGCTCTGCCCCCTGCTGGCCAGCTGGCTGGATGCGTGACATGCAAACTGGCAAGGCTGCCAATCTCTCTCAGCGAGTGGGGGCACGCGACCTCGTCACAAACGCTGACGCCAAGGAAACACAGACGTGGGAGTCTGAACCAAGAAAGCATTTAACTCCATTAGGTAGCCAATGGGCCAAGTGGCACTATGGCTCCCATCCAGCACAAATGATGAGGCCTCCTTTAGTCAAATAAAACTCACGCTTTCCATACATGAAATAAAGAGATTGCTTCTCCACCCACTCTGCTATGAGGTGCTATCGATATGCCCTTTGAGACCTTTTCAGCTCCCTGAGTGCTTCCACTCCCGCGCCCACCCCCAGTCACCGCGGGTGGTCCGGGAAGGCCGCCTGTGTGGTCCGGACCACAGTGCAGGTTTTCGCTGAGCGATGAAGCCGTGGGGGGGGGGGGGGGCTTTTTCCGCACACCTGGAAAAAGGCCGAAACGAGGGGCCCAAAGCTAAGGGGGTCAGGGGCGCGGTTACTCTCCCCGGCAAAAAAACGAATAGAGG
>JAODKE010000125.1:28730986-28748473 GCA_026779605.1 Mormyrus hasselquistii
ACACAGCACACATTAACTGTGACAATATAAGCTAGGCCTGCTTTAACATAGACACACAGCACACATTAACTGTGACAATATAAGCTAGGCCTGCTTTAACATAGACACACAGCACACATTAACTGTGACATTATATAGAGCTTAATACAAAGACGGTGATTCTAATTACGGACGCTGATTCCTAGCAGAGAGCTAGCAGGAATGGCCTGTACGCTCGCCCGCATGTGATGTGGCGAGACGGCGGATATTCTGAAGCGAGCCTGTGCAGTAGACCTGCAGCAGCCAGGTTTGTGCACAGGCTGACTCATTAGCTTATAGCAGCTTACAGAAGGTACCTAACGCTGTGGTGACAAACTCACAAAACAGCAACAAAAAAAAAAACAAAAAACGCTTAGTTAGAGACTTAGAGCTGATTGATTACCGCTCCTTGCACGCTGTGCTTTTGCCAGGTGAAAACATCTCTCCCCTGAGGAAAAACAGCATAAGCTTCAGCTGTTAACCGTTTATATGACTTGAAATATCTTGCATAAATAGCAATTGCTTATTTGAGGATCTACGTGTCTGTTATCTGATATTTGCTTGCTGTACTACAGTTATTTTCTAAATACTATATATACAGAGCATATGCACTACATATACATACCATATACTATATATACTTGTGTGTTTATATATTAATAACTAAAGGGACTGAAATCCTACCGGCCACTCGTTCCTGAAGATGCTTAAATTCCGCCTTGTAGCGACTTACAGCGGAGTTAGGAAGGAGTGGCCTGTTTATTTTTTCCCACTGAAGCTGGAGATCTGTGAAAGACACGTCTGAAGTTTATTTTCACCTCTGGAAGCTGTTTGCCGCCCCGGCCCGCAGATGAGACACGTTCGCGGCTGTTAATCATCTCCGACGGCTCAGTTGCTTTTTCCAAGTAGACTCACGAGGCAGCCCCCGTCACCACGTGGATCCGAGCATCTGTGCGAGCGTGTGATTTGATGGGGGGGGGGGCTGTTTCCCTTGCTGAAAGGCTGCCCTGGGACAGGCTCTCTAAGACATAAACATCGCAGGGGGGAGCTCTCACAAGCCCCCGTTTCGCCGTTGAGCCGACGTCGCTAACTGTCAGGCAGAGACGTGCTAATTGCATGTAGCTTCCTCGCTAATGCGGCCCAGGCTACTGGGCTCCGCCGCCCACGCGCCTCGCCCTCCTCCCAATCCCCCCCCCCCTCCTCCACAACACCCGTCGCTGGCTGCTCTGGGGATGAGATTCTCCGGGGGCATGAGGAAAACTTTCAAGAAGGGGCGCAGCTGAACGGCAGGCGGTGGAACCCTGACAGTTAACCCCCCCCCCCCCCACCGCTCCTCGCCACATCTCAGGCCCCCCCGTCGCTCCGGCTGAGACATTGGCCCATCTCTGCTCGCTCCGTTACACCCTCCGCCACCAGCCGCGGCTCCCGGTCTGTCTTGACTCTCGGTGTGTGAAACCGGGAGCGACACCCTGTCAGGTGCTTTCCGGCGTCCCTACTGTCCCCCGCCGTGAAATCGCTCCATGTCCTGTCCGCGCCGCCCGGTGCGCAGCCCCTCTGACGGCCGGCAGGGATATTTTCATTTCCCGCAATCCAGTGGAGTACTGCTTGATATGTTATAAAGGTGAAAAGTATCACGCTTATCAAACGTCACTCATGATGGGCAGATTCTCCTTGGTCTCAACTCCTCTAACTCTGTATCTGCTTTATACAGCCAACAATTAGACTCTGTATCTGACCCTATGTCCATGATCTATGGACTGCACATCCTTTCAAATTAAAACTAACTTAAAAAAGCTCAAGACAAAACGCTAGTAAACCGTAGCCGACTCGGCATTACAAGCTCACATGTAGAGTATTTAAGGGGGCCGTGCTGCATTTTCCAGAGGCGTAATGGCTTAAATGGAAGTCGAGTGTCATGCAGTGTATGACAAGGCTGTGTGACTCTGTGTGTCACTGTTCCTTCCGCTTGCTGTGAGGGACTATCAGCAGGGATGGGGGTCTGGTTTGAGAGACATACGCGCGCACACACACACACACAAACACATACACAGGCACATTAACATACATATGCTCAGGCCTCTGACGATCTGACGATCCATCACACCTGGAGCGTCTTCTATGCTGTCGTCTCCCCTCCAACACGAAAGTCAGGGAACACAACCCGCAGCTCATTCTCATCTCCCCGTCCGCAACAACGAAATTCAAGCCCCAGGAAAACGGGTAGCCACGTCAGATCGAGAGCTGCCCCGGCAAGACGGTGAGTCCGTGATCCACATGGCGAGCACCTGCCCCATGACCTTTCGTGCAGCCTGCTGATCCGGCCGTGGGGGGGAGGGGGTCCACGTGTCAGCCACCCCGGCTCTGGGCGCCACCTGGCTCACTTGAAAGCTCGTTGTGTAACCCTCACCGCCAAGACACTCAGTAATACCCAAGACGTCCTCTTAAGTTCACCTAAGCCCGTCCAGGACTCCCTGAACGCGGCTACAGGAGAAGCTGATTTCACAGCCGGTGTCTGCCAGCACCTCACCTCTCGAAGTTTCAAAAGGACACCAGAGACCCTCAAAACAGTCCTATAAAACATCTACCTATGTTTACAACTGCAGTTTTTAGAGATTTAAAGCCTCCAAAATGTCCTTCCGTGGAATATTTCCTTGACTCTACGGTCAAATGTCACTCGCCTAATACACCCCTTATATAAATAGTGAGCCCATCTATCCATCTGTCTCCACTAAGCGCTGATCATGCATGGGAGGAGGGGGGTCTCTCCCAGGAATCACAAGACATAAAGCAGGGGACAGGAACAGGCTGACCACTAAGCCAGTCCATCACTATGGGCAACTTAGAGGCACTAAGTCATCTAATTAATACTTGAGTGTGGGAGGAAGCCGAAGGACTTGAAGGAAGTGCATGAAGACACCAGGAGGACATGCAAACTACAGACACTACAGTGGGTCGGACGTGCAGTTCAGTCCTCCCGGTCTGGGAGTATGAGGCCATGGTGCTCCCTAATAAAATACCTTCCACCAAAGACATATAGCGACATGTCAGGTGCAGGGCCGGGGCGGACAGCAGGGGGCGCTCACCTCGACGATGTCGGAGTTGGTGCGGCTCTCGTGCGGCTCGTTGTACTCTGTGTACTTGAGCAGGACCTTGTCCATGTCGGTGCTGGCGTACTGGAAGAGCTTGTTGGTGCTGTTGAAGATGATGAGGGCGATCTCGCAGTCGCACAGCACGCTCAGCTCGTAGGCCTTCTTCATCAGGCCGAACTTCCTCTTCGTAAACGTCACCTGGAAAAGTTAATGCGTCCGACGTCAGCCCCTGTTTTTTGTTTCGTTTCAAAATATGTAAATGCATGTGTTGCTGCAAATGCCAGTCCTACACAACAAGAGCGTGTTTCATTCACACACATCAATAGCACAAAGAAAAATGATTAGCCATAGCCAAAACAAATCTTATTTCATGATTATTGTGCAATATTTATGGCATTGTGAAGGTTGACACCAATAGTTAATGTAAAAAGTCCAGTAGAAAGTCCATCGAGTTTTTACTGGTACCCAGTGCTGAGTACACTTCATTTTATAGGCCAGACAGTTATTTTTGGGACCTTTGGGAGCCAAGACAGCTACCGGGACAAAGAAAATAAAAATAGGTTCATTCACAGCTGCTTAAACGCATCAAGGAGGTTCGGAGAATTCAATGAACGTATTCTGTGAATGGCACATACAACGGGCGAGCTTTTTGCTGCCTTTTTAATAAAAATGAACTAAGATTTTCAAAACCTTTAAATAAAACTGATTCCGAACCATATCTTTGGTACGCATGAATAGCTTGTGGGATCCCTCGCGCCCCCTTGTCTTTACAGTTGTCTATTTGCAGTTTATGATGATATCCCTACAGGATCGTCCAGTTGGCCAGGTGTTATCCCTCCAGGACAATCTTGAATAAATGACAAACGTTTTACACGAAGCAGTTTGCACTTAAACGGCTTTAAACAGACTTGCAGCCCCGGAAGCGGTAAAGCGCCCCCCCCCCCCCCCCCCCCCCGCTTGTACACCGCACTCCTCCATCCCAAACGCCACCTATTAAACGCCAGCGGAGATCTTGCCTACGAGGGGTTGCACTAAATTTAGAAAATGACAAATCCAAGGTGAAGTTCATGCCCCGCGAATTGACTCCCTCCCCCTCTCTCGGTTATTCGCGCTTGTAAGCCGGAGGCCGCCCGGCATTCGGCTGGCCTCGGGGGGGGTGACGGGGGGCGGGGGCTCGGCGGGGCGCCGGGGCGGTGGGGGCCCGGGCCCCCCCCCCCCCCCCCCCCCCCCCAAGCGGATCCCAGCCTTGGATCAACGCAAAATGCGTAAAACTCACTTTGAAAAATAACTCAAATAGCTGACGCTTTGGTCCAAAACGAAACTTAAGTGTGCTGCCTTTTTGCAATGAATAATCATTTTCTGGATTTATTTTCTCCTATTATTATTATTATTATTATCCTGTATCACCAATGTATTTTTTTTTTCTTCTTATTGACGTCATTTTCCCGATGTCAGTAATGCGATCTTGTCGTCCGATTTGTAGACAAACTACAGCAAACGGTGTAAAAACAAGATCACGGCCAGCAGCCATTTGCAACGTGTAACTCTATGTGCTTAATTCAGCAGCGTCGATTTAAATATGATCCTGATAAAACTGGGAGCTGTTAAGAGTCATATGCCTTTCATTTATTCATGTGTAGCGTTGCCCAGTCTGTTTACACTGCATACTAAATTACCGCCGGCGCAGAAAACAATGCGAGATAAATAGTGCCCAGGCAATTAAGCCCGGTCGATTTCATCCTAAACCAAAGGATTAGAAATCAATGTATTGCATTTAATAACGGAACCGAAAGTGTTTTAAACCAAATATGATGGGAAAATAAACAAGGGGAATATATTTAGCCTGGACATGGGGCATTTTGTGACTGACAGCGGCGTCAGAATGAGTAATGTCACAGAAAGTCACATCTTCCCCTTTCTGCATGTCTGCTCTGCATGTTACCTGGCCTCTGATGCAAGTGAGAATGAATCATGCTTGGAGCGGCACAAATCGCAAAGGAAAGAGAGGTCACTCCTTGCCGCGTTTTTTTTTTTTTTTTTTGTAATTATCATAATTATTATTCAAACAAAGTTCTTGTGTAATTAGGCTAATTGTGCATATTCTTTAAACCAATAATCCTAAAAAGCTTCTCATGACTTCTTTTCAAATGAATAATTAAAATATAAAAATAAATAAACTCTGGCATGGAGGTTGCATTTGCTGTCCTGAATGAAGCCTGAGAAGCACTGTGCCAGCACGGGAAGGACTTTTTTTTTTGTTCTTTCCCAGGAGGTGCCGCTACCCGGTGAGGCAGAAAAACGAGCCGGGGTTCCTCCCCAGCGGAGAGGGGGCGGTCGGAGCGTCAGCACACGGCTGACTCGACTGTTTGAGTCCATTTTTGTGATTAATTTTTTAAAATGCACTGCTGCATTACCACCAGCTCACTGTGGGTGGAGGAGCTGGGGGACCAGGCCGGGAATTTCCGTGGGTGACGTTTTAGTGGGTGACAACCCAGTTCCTGCCGGGCCTGGTGTATAACCCCCACCACATCCCCTTAACCAGCTGAATAATAATTCATACCAGCTAACTAACCTGCTTTCAAAAGGCCATCTGTCTGGGTGATTAGATGCCGTTACTCTTTAGATATAAATCATCTCCGTAACGGGAATCGGAAGCATATCGGCGGACGGCGTCTGATGAACTCCACCCCCCGCCCCCGTCGGCACGGACGTCACGGTCACACGCGCGGTGCCGATTGCACCCTCCAGGAGGCTATGCCGGTTAGCCCGGCAGTCTGCACGCCGGGACTGGAGGCTTGAGCCAAAAAGGCACGGGATGGGGGCCGGAGTTACAGCCGAATAGCAGCCGCGACGAGTGGGAGCTCACACGCGCGCGCACACACACACACACACACACGCAGGTTTGTATTCATATCTTTGTGGGGACCATTCATTTCTAGGGGAAAACCCCTTGTAATTGAATTCAGTTTTATACAATAGAATTTTCCCTTGTGAGGATCAGATTGTGCCTCCGAATATAACAGGTTTGATCCCCACAGTGTAACATACATATAACAACCTGCCCCCTACACGCACACAAACACAGACACACACACAGCCAACAGCTATGCAAGCTGAAGGCAGCCAGCTCACAAGATAATTAAAAACAATATGTCATATACTGTGGAGAAAATGTCCCAAACAATAGTCAAATCAATCAATAAATCTATCTATCTATCTATCTATCTATCTTAAGAGTGTCTACCGCAAAACAAATATTTCACAATTACTATCACCTTACAACTATGGCCCTTTACCTGGAGTAGTAAGATTAAGACAGAATAAGGGATGGGTGAATGGGTGGATGAACAGGTCAATATGTTGCCATGACTAAATGTCCTATAAAAATTTCTTTTTCATCGTTCCAATGTAGGTTCATGATGACATTTTAAATCACAGCAGTAAAATATTTCATGCAATGAATCTTTGTCTCTGTAGCTCAATGTGTATCCTGGGTGTGAGGTTTACTCTAGCACAATAAATCAGTCACACATTCATGATATCAGGCAGCAAATGTGACCCAAGTCACAGCAAATCACTGCTCCTCACGTCTGTGGCATTTCCTCCTGCAGCCTTGTTTGAGCTGCGCCGTTCTGCCCTGTGGTGACCACTCGCTCTCAGTGCTGTGCCCCTGTAACGTCCGTAGCGATTGGTGGGAAATGACCATAAAAAAAGTCCAGATACCAACTACTTCTCTCCCACAGTTTATGTCATGGTTGATTTTATGCGTCTATTCTGTTCCGTCTCATATCTTCACAAGTCTGACAGCGTCAACAAGCTTTATGAGGCTGATGGCAGTGATAAGTCAACAGCCAATATGGTGACAATTGGTTTCCACACATTCTTGAAAGTGCTAAACATTTAAACCCATGCGTCTGTAAGTAAGAAATCATTCTGTGTGGTTTATAAAGAAAGGGATTGGGGCACTTGGATGTCCCAGCGAAAAACCGAAATCACAGCCGCTGGCCAGTTAGATGCTCATGACATTTTCATCTCTGCAGGTAAGTAACTGCACGCCTCACTACTTAGTGGTTTTTGCCGAGCGTATGCTAACTCATTGTGGAGAGAGCTGTTTTCTTCTCCGAAATCATCATGTCATATCGATGTCTTTTCTCCTCGTGGATAATCCAGGCCCAGGTCTCTACCACTGCTAGAATTAGCAATATGAGACCGAATGTGAAGAGACACTCATCTCACTTTCCTGCAGAGCTGAGTTTAGCTCCTGCATGGCATCTAAGAGGCTTCTCTAAAAGCAGGTACAAAGAAGGTTCCTGAAGGCAAGCATGTTTACCAGGGGGCTCCCAAGACCCCCGCTCTACCTCTGGCACAAAAGAAAAAAGAAGAAGAAAGAGAAAGAGGTCAACAATATCGTCATTCCCTGCTACGAGAAGAGGCCAGGAAGCATGTTTGTGTGCGTTTCCTGCCATAACAGGAAGCGCCAGGCTGCTTCCCCTTCACAAAGGCTTCGCTTCTGCTTATCCCACCTCCCGTCCTGCGTTCCTGTTAGCCTGGGGGGGCTGGGGGGAGAGGGTCCTTGGAGACAGCCGCCTGTCCCATGCCTGCGCACTTTCGTGAACCTCCGCGTGCTGTGAACACCGTTACTCTGGCAAGGTCAGGTGGGGCCCTCAGAGAATTTCGTGCTTACTTTCTGTGTATTTTAGCCTTAATATATATACCCTTCTGTATAATAATACATCAAGCGACTCTCTCACCAGCCCTGCACTGGGTAAGAGGTACAGAAGATGTATGTATGAATGAAGGGATGTAATAGCAATCTTCTCCATTTATAATAATACATATTGGGGAGAACACATCGCAGTGTTATATTTTGCATTTTCCTATGAAAAGATTGAAAAGATCCTCCACAATGTGTTAAAGCATTTCATCAACTTTACTAAGGCTGTCCTTTTGTGCAATCCATGGAAAGCAATCCCAAAATATGGAATGCTTGAAGAAAAAACAGGGAACGGAACAGATCAGAGAGTCTTGATTATTCTGCATCGTTAATTTGACGTCGATTTAGCCGTCCTTTCTCTGTCGGCACTCAGTCTCTCTCCCTCTCTCACTCTTTCTCTCTCTGACACTCCTGCTCTCTCGCCTATGCAGGTTCACACATAAACAACAACCAGGGTATAAATAAATGTGGTTTTCTGACACCCTGGTATGGGAGGGATTGGCAGGGGGGAGTTTCGGCTACGTGTCTCTCCCTCCTTCCTGTCAGTGGTCATCCATCCTGCACCCCCCCGGGCATATTCCCCTTTGGGTTTCCTTGACCGACTCCCCCCTCCACCAAAGTGAGCTATGCAGGCAGATGCGTTGCTGTGATACGGGCCCCCCCCAGCATGAGCCCTATAACAGGCAGACCCCTGGGTGGGGGCCTCTTGTTCGCCTGGCATATCGTCGTGGCTTTAAGCCGTATCGGGTTACGCGCTGGGCCTACGGCGGGTGGCGTGTGCCACTGAGGCTAATGTTGCATGGCAGCCCGGAGAGTGTGGGTGGGGGGGGGGGGTGGTCAGTCATTCTGCCTTTCCTGAACAAACCGATATGCACTCAAGTCACCCATAGAGTCTGGTGCTGCCTGAGCGATGGCCGCGCGCTCGTCACGCACCACGAAACGCCGAAATATACAGCCGGGGATGTTGTGCGTGGCGAGGAGCCCGTTCAGCTGCTCGGTGCACGGCACTGTGGCAACATCTGCTCTTACAATTTGTTTTGTAAGGCTTGCGATGTGAATCTAAGGCTCGCGAAGAAAAAAAAATAAAAAATCACCAGATCGGAAGAGGTAATGAAAGGGGTTTTCTGAGACACTGATTGACGTAACCCTGGCACAATTAGATATCAACGTGATTCTTTTCTGTGGGAGTCAAGATGGCGAAAATCTCGATGGGGGTTTGGAAGATATCATAATAAAAAAAATCCCAAAGGAAATGTTTTCAGTTCTGTTGCTGGTACTTGGGGAAACTGCAGTATTTCACATGGGATAAGAGAAAAAATGTAATAATATGTTTTTCTTTGTTACTCGTGAAGTGTTACGTAAAAGAGATAATGGAAAAATTTAAGGAACAAATAAATAAAAAAGGAAACGAAGCGTTGCTTAAATCTGTGAGTCAAAGCCGAACTCGAGCAGCACGGTGGTCTGAATGAACCATTGGCTATAGTGTAGCGTGTTAGCATTAGCATGGCGCTGTCCTTCCTGTTTCTGCATTTAAATAAGCAGAAGACAGATAAGGCAGCCTGAAGAAAAAGCAAAAAGCTGAAACTAAAAAAACTAAACAGGTTTTTACAGATGTCACTGTCACCAAAGCTGCCTGGCCTTTGATTCAGAGTTTGATTTAAACCTGAAAGGCTGGGCGCACTTATGGGGGGTTGGAGGGAACTTCATGAAATCTCACTGCTGGTTAGCAGATGTATATTTCATTGCACTGAGCAGCAATTTGATTTCTTTCACCGAACACGGGCAAGCTTCCTCGTACATGCGATGTCGACTCTCGCTGCTTTCTAGAGATTCGAAAACGGTCAGATCCTAAACCGAGATCAAACTAAGTCCCCGCCATGGACGACGAAATCTCCACTTCTGGTTTGGGATTCACGGCGCGTCAAAAAAGCCACAGCAACTAAAAGCAATTCTGCTTGAAAAAACGAGTCGCATTTAGGGGCAGACCATCGTTAAGCCAACAATATAAGGGGCCTTTCTGGAAGTGCAGTGATGGCCTCTCTTTTCTGCCTGTTATTATTTTTGTGACTGACTCTGCCAAACGCATTTGTGGCATCCTGACATACTTAATGATTTTCAGTGTGTCCCTGCAGCAACATGCAAACTGCTGCGGCTTTAATAAGCGACCTTGTTATTTAATCTTGCTGCTTCATTCAGTACTTTTTACTGTGTTAATCTCCAGAGCGTCTCACTATATTTATAATTGTTTTATTAAAAGCATAAGCATATTTAAAGACAGACAGATAGACAGTAAATGAAGTACAACTTTTAATATCTGAATATCCTACAATAAGTAATGCTGTTTATTTCACAACAACACTGTGGTATACTGACCAGTATTCACATTTTGTATGAGTCCTGTACGTTTAAATAACAACAACCTTATTTAGATCTTACCCCGAAAAAAGATTTTGATGAAATGAAAGTTGTGTTCTTTTATTTTTACTGAAGTCACTTTAATTTCGCATTACTCCTGTTTAAATGCGGGTAAGCCTTCACGTGAGATGACAGAGCGCTTCTGTATAAAAATATAAAAAATGAAAATAAATAAGAGGACAGTCGAGCAGTGTTACACTGAGTGCCCCCCCCCCCCTTCATAAATCTAATTTAGCGCGGTCCACAGTGTCCAACGCACCCTTCAGAGTCCATATTTCTTCTGCACTTCTTCCTGTGGACCCCAGCACCCTCAATAATTTAGATGCCCACCCCCAAGATTACATTAATTTAACAGGGGCTGTATTACTGGGGCTGATCCAGGCAGCTGATTTTTGGGTTCGCCTCTCCTCTCGCCCTGTCTGCAGCAGCGGAAGATGCCCTGCCTGGTGTTTTGCTGGCGTCCTGCAGATAGGCATGGCCGCCTGTTTGACTCACAGGTGAACGGTGTGTCCCGGTAGCCTCAGAACAGTCCAACAAATTGCTTCATTTAGGAATTAAACATGGTTCCATCATCACACCGGGCTCCGTCTCGCTCCTCGAATGCGACACGCCAGAGTACATGGGTGCTATTTTATGCTAAGACTATGTTTTTCCTCTTCCCGAACCCATTCCAAATGCTGTTGAATTAAATTGCTTTTTTGTATGATGATTTTCACCTCAGAGACCCTGATCGTTTCAGCTTTTCTGAAGGAACATGCTGCCCTGAACGAACCAAATAGGCCTTTTCGGGAAATTGTACCAAATAGAGCCACAAATATCCTATAAAAGGCTAGGACACGCTGATGACTTGTTGGTTTTCATGTACATTAATTTCTTCTTCTGATATATATATATTTCTTTCTTCTGTCTACTCTCATAAACCCTTTCCTGTATTTATTTTTCTTTTCTCATTAATTTCATATATTTTTTTGGTGATTATTGGATCCTCAATACGTACAAGCAGCTGTATTTGGACAAATGTGGATTACATGAAGCAGAACTACACAGCTCTTGCAAACACCAGGGTGCCCCCTTAATGAACCTCGTTGCGTGTGTCTGTGGGTGAATGTCCATCTTATAAATACACTAAATAACCGGCAGCTCTTTTCTGATTTCCCTTAATTTCTCGCAAACCCTCCTTCTGTGCTGCACTCTACCCATTGAGCTGTCTCGTCATGTCAGGCCTGTACGTCTCTACGCGTGTCTTTCATTATTTTCTCGCTCTTGAAATTGCTGCAGTCGCCTGCTCGTGGCCACGGCCTATAGGCAAAAGCGCCGCATCCGATATAGTCCTTGCCCTAGAAACTTGTGAGGGTCTTGTGACTAATGATGTCAGCAGACGCTGGTACAGAGCTTCCCCTGAGAACCACACACGCGCGTTCGAGGACGCGCAAACGGGGAGTGAACCCCTGCCCGCTACAAGCCTGTATGTTTCCTGCGAGCGGGTCTTGCTGGCTACACCTGGACGCAGTGTGAGGAAGAGTGCCGGAAAAGGCCTGTAGTAACGCTGGCTCTTTTATTGGGGGGGGGGGCCTCGTACATTTTTTGAGCCGGGGGTCGGCGATTATTAATTGCATTTGAGCGTCGATGGAAAGTCCCCATGGTGACAGCGATGCAAATGCATGTGCTGTTTGTTTACCTCTTATCTAGCCACCCAGGAAACACCGCCTGTTTAGACCAAAAAAGCCGACATAGAGAACCACCCCCCCCCCCCGCCCACTGCACCCACCCTCCTCTGTCTGTCTAACCTGTCTGTTGCGTTCGTCCATAATACGTGCAATCTGAATCTTCTTCCTCCCCATCTTCCCCGTCTTCTCCTCTGTCCCGTCTCCAAGGAATCGTGGGTAATTCCTCTCCTGCTCCTCTTGAGGTCTCCCCAAGGCGCTTGTTGTCCGTACCACTGGCCTCTCTCAGTTCACTCCGGCATCTGCTCCTAAACAACGGGACGAAATGAGTAAGGAAATGTCAAGAAGGGTCTTAACGCGTTCGAGAAACACCGTGAAGAAATATCCTGTCGACACTTGATAAACTTTTGTAGGGGATATAAGTGACTTTGTTCTTGTTTTTCGATTTGATTTGATGCCATAATGCTCCGTTTGGGGCTGCTCTGCTTTCGACAAACTAGGTAAAAAACAAACTCCTGTAATCGATAATAGGACAACACCAGAGCCATGTTTTTAAATAATATACATGATTCAGGTTTGGCATTTTTATTTATTTATTTTTTTTGTATTATTAGATTGATATCGGTTACAATGACAATAACAGCTGATCTCTCAGCTTATAAACAGATATGATCAGATATGATACCTTTAATACGGTATATGATATATATTATGCATCGTCATTTTTTTAATTCTAAGATCAGCATGATTTGCTGCTTACTAGCAAAAAAAATGAAATCAGTGTTTGGGCACACATTTGATATGCAAGTGTTAGTTAGTCATTATCTAGCAGAACGAAAAAGCCCGGAAAGACTAACTTTGCATTTTTTATTTCTCAAGGTGACAAAGCAGCTTGTCATTCCTGTGATGAGTAAACCAGTAATATGACGCATCATTAAGGGCAGAGTTAGATTTTTTTTTGTAATCAGAGTGTTTCATATATCTTAAAAATTGAGCGTAATGGAGTAGCGTGTTGGTTTTATGACAGCCTGTAGTAATCCGCCGTTGAACTAGTCATTCAAGACTCAGCAAAAATGTACCATCAAACCACAGGGCAGTTCTGCATTTGAAACGTTACCGGACTTTAGCAAACACGGATTACAGTGCCTGAGGGCGAGTCATCTCCAGGATGGGGGCTTTTGTATTTTAGGCATTATGATTTCATAGCATCTGAAGGCAGCAGGAGGGAATTTTTACCACAAAGCGATGACTAAAAACCAAAGCGAATTGCCATGGGAGGAAATGAAGCCGTCTCTAAATGCAAATCGAAATGCAACAGACAGTGCAGCTGGAGACAGACATGAGTGCTGAAACAGGTCTTGCAGGAGGTAGAAATATAGAGAATCAGGCCCAAAGCCCTAAACCGTACCCATCACCAACTAGCTGTTAGCTTTGAGACATTAGCATAGCGTTAGCATACAGACATTAGCATAGCGTTAGCGTACAGACATCAGCACAATTCCCATTAGTTTTGGTTCAGATGATGTCTAACTCATTAGGCCACTGTGTGCTTGTGCTAATATGATGCCGGCTGAATAAGAAGAGAAATAGTTAATATGATGACAACTAAATAAGAAGTGAAACTTCTTATTTAAAATTTATTATTATTTAAAAGTACGAGAACGGCATTTTTATCATGAAGAAAAAAAATGCAAGAATGTATTTAGCTGATTTCAGTACTACTTATTTGCATGTTATAGCAATGCGGAAACAGGAGATCAAACATCCAGTTATGCTCAATTTCACAAAAACAGGAAAATGCCCCAAAAATGTCATAAACTTATAAATTGTCTACATTAAAATGTACTTTCATTAAAATGCATAAAATATATACATTAATGCAAAAAAAATGTATGACCTTGGTAGTACCGGGGTTTACTGGTTTAAGTAAACTTTTTAAAGTATATATATATATATATATATATATATATATATATATATATATACACACACACACACACACACACACACACATATTTCCATGCAAACATCTCCCACCTGCTAATCCCAGTCAGGGTCATGAGTCTCTGTTTTCACTTTCATAAATCCCATGACCTTTACACAGTTACTGCATGTTTTAGGAAAAGTTTTATCTAAGGTTAGAAATATTAATGGAGACATGATGTGCCATTAATTACTGCAAATGGGGTTCAATCAGTGAGAAGCTGCAGCCCTCCACGCGCGGCGGCACCGCGATACCTCTGCAGCCGGTCAGCCGTGGCACCGTTCTCCCGTCGCGTCCCGACCCACCCGCTTTAACTTCTGCAGCCTCTTCTCCCGCTCACGACATCGAGGGATCCCGCCGGTGTGACATCTTACGTAACGGCCGGCTGACTTTGCCACGAGCGCTTAATCCTCTCTCCCCTGCCCTCTGACCCCTTGCCCCACGCTGCTTAACACGCCGAGTGTGATCCTACCCTCCTCACTACACATCACCTCCCACCCCACCCCCCCCCAAGCACATCCCAGCTCACAATCCCCTGTCAGTGATACCTCAGGCACAGTCACAGTTGGGCCCTCAGCTGTATCCTTGGCAAACAAAAGAGCCCAATTCAGCGGCTTACGTTGGCCCGTGTAAGTAACATGCACCATTAGCTGCCGAACATATGACATTAGCACATGCCCTATCCCCCACCAAGCCAACATTCACACACATTTTATATTTCCTCTAAGCATTAAGTGAGACAGAGAGAGACAGAGAAAGAAAGAGAAAGAGAGAGAGAAAGAGAGATTGAGATGTATGGAGAAGGAGACGTTTGTATAAAGCTGTAAAAAAAAGTTGTAAGTGACCCCTCCCACTCTTGGGATAAACACTCACCCCGATTTGTGAGCAAACGGCTACAGTTCACGCAGGATCCAGAGTCAAACAAGCTGTCCCAGAAGCTGTAAGCTAATTCACTAATCCACTGCCAATAGGCTTTTGGAGAGACAGAGAGAGAGAGAGAGAGAGAGAGAGAGAGAGAGAGAGAGAGAGAGAGGGTGAGTGGAATCTCTCTCTCGCTGTGAGCACGATGTCACTGCGAGCGGAGAGGAGCTGCCCAGGAAAGCCACAGTTCACAGGGAGGTCTGAGAGTCAGGAAGGAAGCCGGAGAAACAGGGACTTCTTCACCGCTCCTTCTCATGACCGGAAGGAGGGCCAGTCGTGGGGGGCGGGGCTATTTTTTGACAGTGGGGACTGTAAGAGAGAAAGGTTCAGACAGAACCAGACGAGGGTCCAGATTCTCCTGGGAGGGAAAGCCCATCACGGCCGACATCTAGTGTGACGGCTGGGAGGGGCTTTAGCTAGGAAGACGGGGACGGCGGCGAGACCATGGCCACCTGGTGTGGCGGGGGGGAGGGGGGGGTGTATATATCCAGCCTACGCATCATCCTCTTCTGGCTACCAGAATATTTCCTTTTATTCGTGGATACACACAGACTATAAGGGTCATGAGAAAGGTCCCCTTAATATAGCGGCCGATGCGCCCCCCCCTTAGACAGCTTAGATGACAGCGAACACCGAACAAAAAAAAAAACAGCAAACAAACAACCAAAATTAAAAACCGCACGCAAACTCGCAAAGACAAACTTATTTCAGTCGTTCCCCTGGTTTCATTTCTTCTTTCTTTTGTCAGGATCGTTTTGAGCTTCACCTTGTACCTGGACGCATGAGGGACTAGAAGCGGGTCTAAGGTGGACACTGTCCTCATGGCAGAACGGGCATCGCCGGGCACCTTTAACAATTATCATTTGATTTGAGTTTGACCAACCCCCCCCCCCACCCACCCCCAACCTCATCCGCAACCTCTAGGAATCAAAAGATGATTGATTACAGGATTTAGGATGTTTTTTCCCCCTGATTCAGCCCTAGTTGCTACCGAACGCCTCCTCACACACATCTGCAACACATTTAGTAATAACACACGCCTGAAAAAAAAGCATTTTCCTCTATCCTCATAGGAAATGTGGTTATAAGGATTTAAAATAACATATTACACAGCAGTAAGTAAACCTTTTAGAAGGTGTACGATACATTAAATAAACCCTCTCTCCTTTTAAATAAACTCCCATTTCCGTGAAGAAAAGCAGCAATAACAGTTTCCAAACAATCTGAACGGGAGCGCAGATTCAAAGCACAGTTTCACATCTGCATTTTGCCCACTAATGCTATTTTTCGTATTTGTGTCTGTTTGCAGTCCTCATTGAAACATTTTTTTTTGTTTTCATTGCTCGTTATTTATTTTGTTGTGCGCTGCAGCGCGGTATTTTGAGGACAGCGGGAATCCCGCAGAAAGTTCCCGAACGCCAGTCGTGCTGGGATGCGTCCTCAGACCCCAGTGTGAGCGAATGTCAATAAAGCCCTTTTCTCTTAGTGTGACGATCCATTACGCTGTCAGCCACAGCAAGGTGCTGACGTTACATAAGATGCATCACGAGGCATGAGATTTGCACACACGCAAACAAAACGCATCCCAAGGTACTTTTGCCTTGTATTCCAAATGCGCGAACAGACAGCAGAGCCGGCAGTCGTGCAGCTCTCCCTGATTTTGGCAACGCTACGTTCAATTTTGACACTTTGACTTTAATCTTTTAACCTTTTCGCATTCACTGCTATCGGGTTGACTGGACTCTAAAGCAGACCCTCCCCCAACTCCCCTCAGTCCTATGTGGCCCCCCAGCGACTGGCAGCTGAACAGAATGGCAGGAAGCATGCGTGGGGGGGGCACTCGCGGAAGGACATGACATCAGATACCACAGACAATAAAGTGTAAAGGTGTTTCCTTCCCTAAACTGTTCCAGAAACTGCAAAAACGGGAACCAAAACTCCCCCACTTCCCCCCCTCCGGGTAAGGCTCCCCAAGTCCTGGGCTCCTGCCACGGGCTACTGACTCGCAAACCGTTGTCTTGCGATAAAAAAAACAAATTGGGGAGGGTGCCGGCAAACTGGCAAACTGGGCTGGTGCGGGGTGGAGAGGGGTATCGTTCACAGACTATCCCGCAGTATTTTTAAACATGCATGCGCCTCTCTCACCCCCCCGGGTAAGGATTTCTCGGAGCGCCTATCCCATTTTGCCAGCTTGAGACTGTCGCTCCGGAGATTAAAACAAAAAAAAAAAAGAAAAAGAAAAAGAAACGTGTTCACCACGCCGACCGATTCTAATATGGCCATGACGCAACGGATGTGAAATCGCGGCGTGAGGGACACGGAAGGCCCGGCTGCCGAGAGACATTTATGGCGCGGAACATTTGAACATTCCGGATTACAGGCGTCGGCGACGGGCTCCACCTTCCTCCGCGATGAGCCTACCTTCGCTAAACATGAGCATCTTACACCAGGCGGACGTGTGAAATCATAGAGCGAACGCACCAAGCCACGGCTCGTAAAATTCTGTGAATAGCTCTTTTGAGGGGCTGTGGCAGATTAAAGGAATTACGGCTGGGGTGTGGGGGGGGGGGGGGGGGGTGCCAGATTAATTATGTCGGAACAGAAACAATAGCAAACCTCACCGAGACCTTTTTCGCGCGGTGGGTATAGATCGGAAGGGGGCGGTGTGGGGAAAGAGGGTCC
>JAODKE010000125.1:28778419-28794569 GCA_026779605.1 Mormyrus hasselquistii
TTTGACCCCCGGGATTCATCAATTGAGTATCTAGCAGGACCCTGTCCACCTGTCCTGTCACTCCTGTGTATATTTAGCATCAAGTGCTATGGCTAACGCCCAGAGCTTTCACAAGTGCCTCTAAAAGCATGTGGATGTCCAAAATGGGGTGGGACAAGGGGGGTTGGAGGGGGGCAGAAATCTCACTCAAACCCAGCGCCCCCTATTAAATCACTCTGGAAAATGTTATGTTTCCATAATGGAAAATATCTCCATTTGAGAACAAACCTTTATATGTCCTTCTGATCTGGAAATTTTCATTAATCTGGATAGAGGAGACTTTTCCCGCGCACCTCCCCCGTCCAAAAAATGGACTTTGCTATCTTGATCGGAAATTCAGTTCTTATCTACACTGCATTTATTTCTTGCAGGGGTGATTTTCATCAGATTGTAAATACTGTTATGCAGATCCTATAGTTTCAAGACATCATTTTCAAGAAATCATTTTAAATGGAAGGAATAGTTGCGCAAAAAGTACCCATGTAAGCACTGAAACAATTTTAAAAATGCTGAATTAAACAAAAGGTCTTACTATTTCCTCACAGTTCTGAACTGCTTTAAGGTTAATCGCAGGGCTCTCTATCCTGCTTCCAGTTTGGAAAAGTATCTCCCTTAATTACTTGCAGTAGCCTTTTTACTTTGCCACTATTAGTGAGTATTATTTTAAGGAAGGCAAAATTCCTTCAAATTGTAGAATCACAAGGAGCATTTTGCAGATGATTAAATCTAAGGAAAATACTACAAGCCACAGAAACATTTTGAACTTTGTTCTGTATGGTGCATTTGCAGCAGGTTAAAATGGTTGTGGAGTTTTAATTAACATGAAACAACTTTGTAAATTGCTATAATCTTCAGAAAGTACAAGGGAACTTGCTCCATTAAATAAACCCAACTTCTACCGAGGATTTTGGGTTTGGAAGCTTGTGGATTACACGCGTAACCCTCATTTCAGGACACTAGGAATCCAATCATGTGATCTATACAGGAGCTACCACACAGTGCCACTCAAAAGACTTACTGCACCATATTAGGATATACTTAGAATGTCAGTCCGCAAGACATTTTCGACCCAGAATCGTAACTGCGGCAACATTAACAAGGGGTATACATTCTGCTATGGAGAGAGGCATATACACAATTGGTGTCCGGCCCCAAGAAAATGAAACTGTTTTGTCTGCATAAATATGTTTATTTATGAGCATTTGGCGTTCTTCACAATATTCTGAAAGAGTTCTTCATTCCTGTTTATTTTTCAATAGGAAATGGTTTTCAGAGGTCGAGCATTATGGGTATTACTGACCAGCAGTCCCACAGGACAGTTCCTGCAAGAAGCACAGGAAGGTAAACCACAAACTGTGTCGGAACCAAAACACATGGGGAACGTGACCAGCCGCCAGACTCGCCGCGGTGAGCCAGCAGCCGGATGGGCGCCTCTCTCCCGGGCATGGGACACCGGTGGGCGGAGGGTAGGCCGTGTCCTCCCATTCCCTGACGCCTGGAGGTCGGCTGGGGCTCTGGTGCCTGGCCGTCGTGGGCAGGCCACACCTGTAGATGTGCTGTCCGCAGGCCTCTGGGAGAGGTCACGCGCAGCACGCGTAGGACAGTGACCCAGTAACAAAGCACAAGGAGAGTGTGAGGGCTTTTAGGCCTGTCTGCCACACCCCGGCGTCACCGCATAGAAAACTTTCTCCCTCCCTCCTGCAAAAAGTGTCAAAAAAAGGAGTCTTGTTTACTGCTGGGGTGTTAAGCGGCTTCCAGTCAAAGGGAGGTGCTGCGCGCAGCTGAGGAGGATTAATAAGACCCTTCAAATGTGCTTTTTTATCTTATGTTAATGTCAGGCAACACGCTAAAGTCATTGTTATAATGAATGTGTTGTGAGATTTGTGCCTTTATTTACCCAAATCCCATCTGGAGAGACACATAAATATAGAGGGGTTTTAAGCTAATGATGCCTGGCAAGCTCCTCCAGCGAGCTCCTCTAGCCAGTTGCTGCAAAAGGGTCTTTCAGTGAGTTGGACCAACCAGTTCCTCCAGTGAGCTCCTCCAGCGAGCTCCTCTAGCCAGTTGCTGCAAAAGGGTCCTTCGGTGAGTTGGACCAACCAGTTCCTCCAGTGAGCTCCTCCAGCGAGCTCCTCTAGCCAGTTGCTGCAAAAGGGTCCTTCGGTGAGTTGGACCAACCAGTTCCTCCAGTGAGCTCCTCCAGCAAGCTCCTCCAATGGGCTTCTCGAACTAGCTGTTCCAGCGAGATCATGCACTGGGCTTCTCCAGCGAGCTCCTCCAGGGGACTTCACCAGCAGGATCCTCCAGTGAACTCCTAACGTGGGCTCCTCTAACGGGCTTCTCCAGCGAGGTCTTGAGGTTTGGCATCCCCTCCAATCCCGCCGGACCTCATAGACACACCTTTGTGCACAGGAGCAGAATGTGGTTCCTCTCCACGATACTGTCTGCCTCGGGCCACCAGACCGCAGCTTTCCCCTGCACATGAGCTTGGCTAACGATAACCGCTAAGGACATAATTTGCTGCTTTGGATCAGTACAGGGGAAAGATGCTGTTTATTATGCCGCACAGTCTGGCAATCAGATAAAACAAAAGACACGCTCAGTTCTGAGTGTGACGGGGGAGGGTGTGGGTTATGTTTATATTACATTATATTACATGTTCCCCCACAATGTAATAAAAACCTGTTATTTTGACATTGTGGGGACCATTTTCCAGTTCCTCACAAAGATCCGAGAACGCAATCAAAAAACGAAAAATGTCAAAAGTCTCATATTTTGTTTGATTACTTATGGCCACGGTTACGGCTGGGTAGCGGTTAAGGTCGTCATGTTGGGATTAGAGTTTTCCCCATAGAAATGAATGGAGAGTCCCCACAAAGATATAAATACAAACCTGTGTGTGTGTGTGTGTGTGTGTGTCAGTGTATGCTTAGGGTGGGTGCAAGGGCCATATTACCATTTCTAATTCTAGAAAGAATGTTTTTTTTACTGAAATGTTTATGCTTACACTTGCTTCTTTTGAAGGACAGATTATTAGCCATGTCACTCTGTACTTTTTCAGACAGCCGACACACCAGCGGTGCTCTTTCAACCATGGCTGGCATGAAAATGCTAATTTGCTAGCTACTTATGCGAAGCTTACTTACGGCAAGCACTAAGAAATCAAAATGCCTCATTTTTTTCTCCACCGGATGCGAGACAATTACTCCTCAGTCTATTATTTATAAATCAAAAGACTTAATACTACTCTTTGTACACTACACTAATTAATTTGGCTTATACATCTTTTATATGCATTCAATTTCTGATTCAATTTCAGGATAAAACTGCTACCTTTTTCCTATTTTCGACCTTTTCCTGTTTCTCCTCAAATAGCGTTCTGCATTATTAGCAAATATGTTTTCTTAATGATATAATCCAGCTGAAAACATTTGACAAAATAATTACCTGGATGGTATGCAGTTTCATTCACCAAAGTTCAGCTAAGCCTCACACCCTGAAGTAGAGTTCATATTTTAGGTGATACCCATCTCGCCGTTCTGCAACCCCGACTGTCCTTCTATATTGACATCCATAATTGCATATCTATAGCAACCGCCTTTGCGTTATATGCTTGCACCGAAATAAACACTAAAAATGTGTTTTTTTTTTTTTTTACAAGATCACCATGACAACTTCAAGTGCCACCTACAACTCCAATTTGCCAAAAAGTGACCTTTTAATAAATTGCTGCTGTTATCTTATTTAAGTAATTTTTGGTGGAATGGAAACAAAGAAGTACTTCATGGATGCATTTGGTGTCCTGTGTTTATGGATATTTATATAAAAAGTAGATACTTTATGTACTTTATAAGACAAACTTGGCCACTCTTCATTCTTCGCTTCCCATTACAAGGGTAGAACACAAATTTACTCTTCGCAACGCAGCCCCATTCTGGCTACGAGTACATTAAGAATTATCCTCAGGCGTAATCTTTAAAGTGATTGCCCGGCCAATTGGGGTGAAACATCTCTGGGTTAGGGAACTTGATGGAAATATTCTGAATAAACCTCGGGGAAAAATTGGATAGCTGTTTTATGAAATTAATTTTATGTGGTTTTCCTGAAAGAAAATTGATACAAAAGCATAAGATTAAAACCAAGTCGATTAATATTTTAGAAAAGTTTTAATTATTGCTATTTTATAAAGCCACGGTATTAAGTTAAAAATGGAGTGCTTTTCTTCTTTTCTGCTTTTACTTCTCGCGAGTACCCGCCCATGACTAAGTGATCATGGCACACTTCTCATTTTCCTAGCCAACAAGGGCTCCATTAAAATTCACGATGCCCAAACTCCACGGCTCGGAATTTATTACTAATGATCCCAAAAATCTTCGAGACAGGGCCCTCGCCATCACAGGCGAATGATGAATTGTGCAGATATGCGCATTTTAATACTGATGTAAAACCAGCATATGTTGACAATGACTCTGGATTCAACTTTGAACAAGGTGTCTGATGTTCGTTCAGGCTACACATTGCTGCACTCCCAAATCTTATACAATGCTAACATGACAGACTGTAGATTGCAGTGAAAATATACCACATTTCATATTAATTGCACATGAGGCAGCTAAATCGTTGACATGAATTAGGAAACAACTTCAGCCTTTCTACCTCTGTGGCTTTTGCTTGCATATATTCTAAGGGCTTCAGCTTGTTTGCCATTATCTATTGCTGTTCTTTCGTCTTGTATTTATTGGAACGGTCTAAAGCATGTACTACGTACTTGAAATAGACAAGATGATAATTATCTGAATATTACCATTTTATCCTGAATGACAAAGCTTCTAAAAGGAAGGAAAAGCAGGAGGATGTGGAATTCGGTGATAACCGGAAGAGAAGAGATGGGAACTTACTGTATATGCTGCCACAAATATGGATGTGGAAGGACGTACAACAAAAACAACCCATGTAGTGTAAAAGTTCAAGCCTAAAGGGAAGGATTTCAGCAAGCAGGATTTCCCAGTTAGCCTGCATGCTCGCGTAAACATGCTGTCGGGATTGTTCCTTAAGATTAATCCCTTTTTTAACGCTTTGTCAAATATTCCCCTGGTCATAGGAGGAATCCTGGGAATGAATATTAGCCAATAGGATTTCACAGTTAGTGTATCACTCTTATTTGTTTAGACACAAAACATGAACCTTTGCCTCCTTCGTCTGGTACCCCTACCAGTCCAGTATCCGATTTACATGAGGTATAAATTTTCACTTTGGAAAATCACTTTCTTAATTTTAGCCTAGTTTTTCTTGTTTTTTTTTTTTTTTTTTTTTGTCAGGACATCGATCGCTTCTTGTCAACTTGGAGTGGAGATCAAATGCATTGCAAAAGTCAGGTCTGTCCCAGAAAATGCCCCATGTTCACGAAGCATTTTCACAAACCACCCTTTAACGATACATGGAAAGTTACCCAGCCAAATACAATCGAAAACTTTTCTTTGTTTGGCTATATTAAATAATTCTGAATTAAAATTATTTTTAAAAGAATCTGTAGCAGACTTGATGTCTTTGTTTATTGTTGTTTTCTGAAGAAATAAACAAGAGCAAGCAGACGTCTAGACAGCATGTTTCGTTTAGCCTGAGTGTTAGAAACTGAGAAATACATAAAAATATATAAAAACATGCAATAATCGTGTTTTTTTTCTGTGAGGGTTAAGCTGCTGCAGCAAAAGACAGAAAAGATACAGGGTCTATGTCATGCAGATGGAAACCATCTAATCTCACAAGCAATTCCTCCTCTAGGAGACGTCTCCGTGGAACACTGGAGTATAAACTCCAAGTTGTACATATATCAAGGAATTCTTATGATAACAATGATTAGCAATAGAAGCTTTTTAGGCAGAGCAAAACAATAAATCTCCCTTTAAACCTGTCACCGAAGTACAAATTAATTTATTTCTGCTTTGTTTTAAATAATCAGAAGCTAATTACATACAAAATAATAAAACAGGTTGCTGGTGCAGTATGTTGATTTTCTGACTTTTTGAAATCTCACAAAGATAAATGCTCCTACATTAAAGCCTGTGAATTTACATACTTCCTACGGTTGGCTGTGCATGTGGTTGCCAAGTAACAGTTTGCTAACACTGATCTACCTATCATTGCCTCCAGCAGGTATACTGTGAGGACTCGTGTCAGAACGTGAGCTGCCTGCATTTTATATAACAGAAAAGTCTTATTAGCTATTTTTCCTTTTTATATATATATATAATTTCTCTCATCTTAACCAACCCGTCGACACATCCCTCTGATCTGAGCGGCAATTTTACCACGATGACTGTAATTGTCACCCTCCTGGCAGCATAACTTTTGTAATGAAAACTTTCATTAAGTTCGAGTCCAAAAAGCCGAACAAGCATTCTTACACAAAGACCCTAAGTGAGACCCATTCATTTTTTTTTGTTTTGGTAAATAATACATTTATTATTAAATATTCAAATATATTTCAAGGTGGAGGAAATCTAAGAAAACAGCACCTTTGACTAAAAACATGAAGAATGAAAGCTGGATGCGGCGTGTATAGCCCAAGGAATGATGAAGAGCTCTGAGCGACAGAGCAGTGTGTTACCTTTCTGTAATTAGTATCTTCATCACGCGGTGCGCTGTATTCTGACCAGGTGTCCCTGTCACAATCTGCTCAATTAAATTCTACTTATTTGTCTGCTTGCAGCACTGGCTTCACCCAGAATGGCCTTTTTCTGGGGCTCCGTCACACTCTGAAACTGTTTCAAACGCTTCCCGGATGGGATCCGCGCTCGTTACGTATGTAATGGTCCAGAACACAGAGGTGTAATTTCAAATGGGCTCAGTTTCACTCTTTGACCATCTTCAATTATACCTTGTAATTATAATACTCAGTATGCCGTTTTGTGTAATCTTAAAATCTCTCTGGGGCTCACACCCTCCTCAACTTGACGCCCTAACTAAAGAGAATGTTTGTCTGTGTATAAGAAACATCCTCTTTATTCTCTCTGCGGTATTCAGAAAAAATATGCGGTCTCTAGATTTAAATCATCATCAAAGTGTTAATTTGAAGAAATTGGCTTTCTTTGTTGCACAAAAGGTCAAAATCACTCAATTTCCAGCTCCATACCTGCCTAGTTTTGTCCTTCTCTCCTCGACAGCCCCCCCCCCCCCCCCTTTGGCAGCCACTGAATGGGGAAGCGTGCTTTGTTAAGGGGGGCGACCTGAAGCCCGACTTGCTGCTGTGTCCCATACAAACAGAGTGAATGCAAAACGTGAAAAGCACCACCACAGGACAAAAATAAAGGAAGAATCTTTTCACCCAAAAACAAGAGAGCAGTAAAATCATTTTTGCCTGTGTACACAGATTCATGTACTAACAGAGAAGCACCCTGAACACAAAACAGTCTCATTTTCTCTTCAGACTTCAGTTTGTAACCATCTGAAGTGAAAGAATGTTACATGAAGTAATATGAATGAATTTCAATGAATTTGTGTATGTAAAATGACCCATAATCGGACAATCATGTGTGATATTCCAAACACAAAATTTTCCCATTAATCCTGTAATATTTAGATCATCACAGGGACGTGACATAATAATGCACAGAACGATGGACTTACTGAAGTTCCATGATATGGCTGGTATGCATTTACTTCGACAGGGAAAAATATTTACCCTGTTTAAGAGATGTGGGTCAGTTTTAGATGCTAGACACAGAATATTTGTGTTTCATTATTGGTTTTTACAATAATTGCAGCATATATTTTTATATAATAGCCTAACAGGAAATAAGTAAAAAAAAATTGTAAAAAACAAATAGATTAACAATGAACTTTTGAATACATTTAACTCTTTAATACAGGTCTATTTGAAAGAATATTAGGAAGAAAAAAATGCAACCACCTTCTGATCTTCATATTACCTGTGAAATGTTCTGTTTGTATCAGCATTGCAGAATGAATTAAATGCATATAACTTAGCAGATGTTTACAACTGTGTGGGCCGTTCAGTGCCTGTTTTGGATGGAGAAATGATGAAAAATGCATACCTGAAAAAACATGCCTGAAAAAGATAAAACCCTGCATGAAGTTCTTGATTTTCCCTTTAAGTTCCTAGAGGGGCATTTGCATGCTGGGATTCAAGGACATGGATAGTGAGAGCAAGAATAAAGAATTTATAATGTTAATACGAAAAAGCTTCAGCAATTGCTCAGTGACTCAGTACTGATGGATGCATAAATAGATGGATGGATGGATGCATAAATAGATGGATGGATGGATGGACAGATAAATGGAAAACAATGAAAAATTTGAGGTAATTCAAAACCCAACAAGTCAACGGCCCCTCAGCGGCATGTCTGACTGTGTGTTCAGCACGGAGGAGTCAAAACGGCAAACGACAATGTCCGACCGGCACTTTCACCAGGGAACTGAGCAGTGGCAGTTATTTTGGTAAACGCACACTCCTTTGTGTCCTACCCTTCAACAATTATGCTTCAGCTATATAAGGTGGCTGCTTGTAATTGTGAAGTGAGGCTTGCAATTTACAGAGACGACAAGAACGAACTCGCCCTGTGTACCGCCAAACTTTCCTTTAAGTTGGCAACAAAAAGTCATAAATCAATTACAATATAACAACAGAGATATTTCCAAATAAGATGAACTATAACCACAATGGGACATGAGCAGAGAATGGCTTGTCTTTAATTTCCCTGTTAACAAATTACTCTTGTAATTAAGCTGACTTAAGCCTCTCCCACAACTGATAAGTAGGGACACAGTTGTGTTATTTAGGCAAGTACAGCTGATAAAAAGCTTGACTATTGATTCAATAATTAATCCAGTTTCCAAGAGGGATTTGCAGTGCTGGGGTGACTGAAGTAGTCCTTACAAATTAAACAGTACAAATGTACTGCCTTTAACAAAATTCCCAAGCAATTAACATTCCCGACTGTATCAACACATTTATTAGCATGACAACCTTTTTGTATTAGCAACTGCTAGCCTAAATATAATTTGGCATCAATTAATTTTTAATTTGGATCGAGCTCATGCCAAATTATTCTTCTGAGCATTTTTAATAAGTAAAACTTTGTTTTTAATAATTATTATTTCTCTCATACAAAGTAATGCAATGTTATTTACTTACTGTACATACTATAGGAATGTGTACTGATAAATCTCTGATTCGGTTCAGCTATATAAACTTTGAACTGGGGTGTGGCTGTTACCTCATGCTATTCGTACTATTCCAATGACTTTTGTAGGACCCAGAAGGTGCTCTGCATAATGGTGTTCAAAACCATTGCACTGCACTGTGAGGAAAAAAATTTATACCAATTTATACCTTTGAGGGTAAAATTCCTTGTCACTGTGGCTGTACCCTCAAGGGTCTGTCATTTGTACCCCAGCTGTAGGCAAATGCGCCTTTTAAGGTACAGAAATGGACTATGAGGAACATTTTGTGCTATTAGAGATACGTTAATGTTATTTGTACCTTGGGCTACAAAACCATACCAAGGCTATACTCTTTTTTTTTTTTTGACAGTGCGGGCTGATCAACCTTATCACCAATTGCACGATCTTGCCTCTGTAATTCCTAAACAATGCTGGAATGAAACAGAATCTCTCATTAATTGTTCGAGCGTTCCGATATATCGTAATAAAGGCCCGTGTGAAAAACTCCGCCTCCTGGCCTTTGTCTTTGCGGAGCAGCTGCCAGGCCGACAGCTGAATTTTCCCAGGACCTGGTGGCTCTGACGAAGCCCTTGTGTGACCCGACAATCATCTGGTTGGGTGGCCTCACACCTCGCGTTGCATCCACTGATTATCCTGCTTCTAAAGGCCTCTTGCTACGCCCAGAGATAGTATCGTACCACTGTAGCGGAAATGGTGCCGGTTTCCCACTGCTCTTGTGTTGAGGTCTCATGATAGTTTTTTTCAGCAGTATAATTATTCCTGCCCACTGTTACCCGGTTTGCAAATGCCTGATTTACACACAAGGCTTTTTTGTGCAGTTAGTTTTTTTTTGCACGTGTTTCAATAAGGACAGCAAAGCCACTTATGAGTGTTTATAATACGCAGTATATACTTGGTCCAAATCCATTTTCAGTGCTATCATAATCCTTCAGAGCTTAGAATACATTAGAGTACTTATGTAACTACTTCTGAATAAAAGAATAACACTCAGAAAGAAAATATTAAAAGCAGTATCATTCAGTAAATCACAAGTGCTTCAACATACATTTGGGAGAATACTTTTTCTGAATGTATGGGCAGTTGCTGGAACAAATGCTGATGTGAGATTTCTGTCGACAATGAAACCGCTGCTCCTTATCAGGAAAAATAGATGTTGGGAAATGACTGTACTCCCAAATGATCACTCCTCACCGGGGCCCACTGGACCGTGCCTGAAAAATGCCACGGCGGGCTGCGTACTCCAGGGGTTGTCAGTGGATGAAGGGACACGTTAAAGAAGGTGGAGGATGAGCTGAATCCGCACGCTATCGGTACTGGCCGTTGGCGCTCGGTTAGTGCCCTCCTGTCACCATAACAAATGACAGTGAAGAGTGCTGTGGAATACACCAAGCAACAGCATAAAAAAAAGTATAGATATATTTTTGTTTGTGGTGTACAAATAAAGTCTCGGTGAACGCAAATGTGTGTTTTTCTTAACTGCTTCCCAAAGCAAGTCTTGTTAATCCGTGTTGCCAAATGCTACCCTCATCCCTCATTCCACACCACCTCTTATTCATTGAGAGTCTGCCTCACCGAGACATGGGTCCCGAAATCAAATTGTTTCAAACAGTGTTCGAAACATCGCTAGCTACTAATATGTAAATATCTTGAAAGTGCCCATTTTATATTAAACAAAATTATATATTAATGCATAGATATGTTTTAGGCTGTTAGCTGTCCCCGTGGTTCGAGGAGAGTCTCAGCTCCACCCAACAGAAGAGAAAAACATGGCATTGTGGGAGCGTCAACCAGAAGATGAACGGAATGAGCAAGGCAGACATTTTAGTCAGGAAAACCACACCGTACTACAGTGACACTCCCTGGGTAACACTAGGCCACGGCCGGGGTGGAAGGCCCACAGTTTGCTCCGTGAATCAACATGGTCTACATTTTCAGTTTTGGTGAATAAGTCTATCAGCCTACAATACAAAGGCGACAGAGGTAGCTAATGCTACATTCTAAAATAATAACGTAAATAAAAAAATAACACCAATACAGGCTAATACACAATAAGCTACTGATATCCATATTGTTCTGAGTTGAAAAGTAGTTTCCCTGGTCATAGGTGATGCTTCGGTGTATCGATGGTGACAAGTTGTGATCTGCTATCCTCACACCCCCCCAAGCAACCGGCAATGTATGTCGGAGGTGGAGTCTGATTGTCTGCCGGATGTGTAACCCCTCTGCCCCTCTGATGATCTCCCGGCTGTTTATCTGATCTACTCCTGACAGCTCAGCCCAGACAAAGCAGCGAAACATCCCTCACCGGGGTCCTGTCTAGGAAACGACTGTGGGATATGTTCTGCCTCATAAAGATAGCAAAGGTCACCTGACTGCATGTTTACATCCGGACACATATGGGACCATTTACACATTATCGCGGACGCGAGAGCTTTCACACCAGCGAACCTTACATTGGCATGTAGGATTAGTAACAAATAGTAATTTAGATTGAGGACGGGAGTAAAATAAAATGGGTAATATCAGGTAGTCTGGTTTTTAAGCTTTATTCCTTCGCCACCCTCAAAGGTATAATTTAACAGGCCTTTTATGTTGTGTTTTCATAGTTAATTTCATCACTGAAGCTACAATTTTACTCTATTTATATATGGGCATTTTTCACTGAAGTAATTTAGTTGCTCAATGGGACGACACCAGCAGCCTTCTGGGACTGGAACGGGAAGCCCGCGGGTTATGAGGCTACATGCTTGACCAGGACGGTTCCCGTCGTGCGCTGTTCCCCTCTGCGCTCTTATGCTATGCCGTAATGATCTTCGGCAGCGTGCCTCGCGCTCTCCTCAATGACAGAGGACAAATTAAGCTCTCGTTTATTTTTTTCTTAATGAACTAGGGAAGTACCGAGAATCAAATTGTTGATTCTCCTCTCCGAAGAGCAGCACTCCCCTTTGAAAAACGCAACATTCCGCCCCTAATGATTTGCATCTTTTATTTTTGCAGCAGCGGCCGTCTTTGGAATTCGGGTTGCAGTGCATTCTGGGTAGGGGGAGAGTTTAGATATTTTAATGCTGTGCTGGGAGGAGTATTACAAAAAATCGAGTGCTAACAACAATGGCTTGGAGGCACAAGTTATTATGGTGGCAAATGAATGGGAAACTCGCTATGCTTGCTGCTGGAAATGGTGTGATGTGGCTTATTCACACGCCACGCCAAAAGCCCCTCCCCTTGCGTGGACCCCGACAGATGCATTCTGCTTTGGACGGTTTTCTTTTGTTTTATTTTTTTGTTTTTTGACAAGCTGTTTGTTTGAACCTGCTCTTTTTTTGAGAGAGCGAATGCAGAGGTGCTGTTTTACATAACAAGTGGATATCCTGAGGGCAAGGGCGCGTGCGTTGAGCACGTTGCCGTAGCCGTGTGATTCGCAGGTCGAGTATGTCCGCCAGTGGGTGGGCGATATATCCATTCTCACCTCCTGAAACACGACCCCCGCCCCCAGCCGGCGTCCCTACCTTGGTAGGTCACATTCCCAGAAAGGCTTTTGATGCAGCTAGGCCGAGCAGGTAGCTCAGCTGCCAGCGTGCTGGCAGTAAATAAGGGCGTGTTTTCTTTGAGTGGGGGGAGGCAGAGACGGGGCGGAGGCGATGTGTGTCGTTGTGAAGCTCTGAGCCTTTGAATTGCTAACGATGAAAAATGAGCACAATGCCGATTTGAGAGCTTCACCCGTGGGATTCGGTCCCCGCGGGAGCTCTGTGGAATCACTCGATTCTTTCTTTCCCAACCTGCTTTGCAAATCCCCTATAGATGAGCCATATTCTCCTCTTCTCTGGAAAAAAAAATGAAAGGGAACCAAAAAAAAAAAAAAAAAAGGCAACAACGATGGCAGCGCGTAAATGAGTGGTCGCGTTTCTGAGCTTTTCAGCGTTCCCCTCGGCCGAGCCATCGATGAGGAGAACCACGGTCTTTTTTTACATCCATCAGACGGCATCTTTCACGAGGGTTTTGAGCTGCTCCATCTGCCGCCACCTGCACTCTGCTCCAGCTCCCGGCGCCCCTGATGTCACGCACCTGGAGAAAGAGTCACAGTAAATAACCTGCCGCTCCCTGTGATTCACGAGCTATGGCTTCTGGGCCTTCAGACAGAGGGTCCGGGTCGATCTCTGAGGGTCCAGAAGCTTGGCAAAGCAGGAACGCCACTTGCTCAGTCCTTTATCGAAGCTCTCATCTTGTACCTAAAGGGTTCCCATAGATTTCTAGATATGATGACAGCCTTATTCATTTTCACATATACAGCTCTGGAAAAAAGAAAGAGACCACTCTATATTTGTTAAAATCTGTATTTAAATCCTGGCTTAATTCTGCTGGCAGAAGACCACACTGCACAGCAGGCTGCTTTCAGGTTCAAAATCTCTAAGCAGTAGACAAGAATATGGTGAAGCAGGAGACACTGGTAACAACCAAAAACCGGCCAGGTAAAGGGCAGAAGCGACTTTCTAACGCCAGAAATGACCGTTAACTCATCCAAATCAAAGGATGACCTCAAGTGACCTTCAAAAAGAATGGGAAGCATTAAGTGCAGGTGTGAAGTGCACTACTAGGAAAAGTTCATAACAGGCTCCTAGAAGAAGGACTGACGACCCATACAGCAAGGAAGAAGCCCTTCATCAATGAGAAACAAGGAAGAACCAGGCTGCAGTTTGCAAAACAATGTATATTATTATACAAGCGCATGTCCATAAATGAGAAATGAGTGACACCTAAAATTTTGCTGTGGTCTCATAATTTTTTCCAGAGATGCCTTTTGCTGGAGGACATGCCTGTAGCGTCTGTCTCTTTAAGCAGCTAAATGGAAATTGTGTGTGATTTACGCAGCTTTCCATAGTTGACGACATGTAATTATTCTGTTAGCACACGTAATGGAGCACGGCCTACAACACATCACCCAAATCCGGCCGACCAGCTTCCGAATACGGAATGTGGGGAAACCCTTCACCTGTCGGACAATCAATTCCTCCAACTAGCAAGCCTTGTTTTTCCAGACATTGATGCAATCCCCCATCTAAGAGACACCTAATACAGGCCCTCTACACATATTCTACAGCGACATCAAAAACTCGCAGGGGATGAGGCAGGCGTCACACTGCGCTACATGATATAGTCATGACAACCATGTAAATAACCTGGGAATTCATGTGATTGAGAGAAAAAGAATCATCTTCCACGGGCTCTGTTGGAGCTTCCAACACAGTTTTGTTACATTAGTGAATGTAAGCAAAGTTCAGCAAAATGCTACTCAGCCGATCTCCATCTGCTGGCAGGTCAACTGCGAGACCCAGCTCTCCACGTTCTCCTCATGTTTACCAGCCATTCTCCATTGGTTTTCTATTACATTCCATTCCATGTTCTTCAAGTGAATCGATGACTCAAACCATCCACCCTCCTCGGATCTGAATCTGGATCTTTCCTTTCATAAATTTCATATATATATATATTTTTTTTTATCCAAAGTGGACGGGTAGTTACATTTTATTACTTGTTTCCCCAGTATTTTCTTTTTTAACACATCCTGAATTTCTGTTGGCTCTTATATCTAAATGGAGATAGAATGAAGCACATTTCCTTTGCATAAAGAGAAAGTGATAGTCAAACACTAAAAGTACAACTATGTTTCCAAGAACAGAAGTGGAGAAAATGCTATTATCATTCTACTAGAGGCCAATCATAATTTTGACTCTTCTTCAGCTATTCAATTAAACTAAATGCATTATTCATAGGATTTATGGATGAGTAATTTGGTAGGACCTCAAGTATATTTGCATATTATAGTTTATATGGTGTAAATTTATTTTCTATTTATATAAGAATTGAATACAATGCCAGCTCGATAAGGAGCAATTAATTGTAACAGAATTTCACCTTAACCAGAAAGACAAGCGACTGTTAATTACAAATAATGAACCAAAAATGCAGATTAAAAAAGACAAAATAAGAATTATTTCATTTATTGTTCCAGAATGGAATTTAATTAAAACTTTGATCTGCGTGCCAACCAATGATTGTAAACTATCCATTGTGCATTTATGGGAATAAGTCACACATACATATGGACTTCAAAGAGTTTGCAGTGTTCGTTGTTGTTTCTAGCAGTAGATGGCGGTTTATTATTTTATTATTCTTGAAACTCTTTTTCTTATACTGGGATCCCAGCAAAGGTTGTTGCTGCTTATCAGAAATGTACCCTGGTTGGTGGTCAGAGTCACAGTGACCTGCCGCTCGGTGCAGCAGCCACATTCTGGCTAATGGCGAACCAGCCGCCTATGCTCCACCGGTCGTCCGGCGCCACGCGGCCAGGACATGTTCTCGCTCTGTGGGAATGACCTGAAGGTGAGATGTCTCGCCTGGCTTTGGACAAATGCTCGTCAGTCTCCGTTGACCTTCCTTGCTAGATGAACCAAGTCTCCGGAAAGGGCCGTTAACATGCGTGGCGGGGTGGTCTGCGTGAATCGGTCTGTCGGGACGCCGGCGCTCTGGCTGTGCAGCTCCGGCTGCCGTCACTTCTCCTTGTTATTTCCAGTCGGCTTTCGTGCTCCGCGCGTCCGTCAGGTCACACGTGGGCAAACATGTGAGCGAGTTTAGAAATCTATAGCGAGGATCAGCGAGTTTTTAAATTTGCATGAATTTCGTTTCCATCCAGTCAGCGCACGGCTTTATTTCCGTGTATGTTCTCAAGGATCGTGTCATGCCCCCCCCATCCCCCGCCCCCCATGTGCTGTATGCTCTAACCCACAGCATGTCCCGTCAATGGAAATAGGACCCAAGCGCTCTTTTTGCCTCGAACGGATGTATGAAAAAAAAAAAATATATATATATATTTATATATGAAATTAAAATAATTTATTTATGCAAAATACAG
>JAODKE010000125.1:28803528-28846632 GCA_026779605.1 Mormyrus hasselquistii
AATATGACAGCAGGATAATAAAAGACATCACGCACTTGGTGGACTCCCGCCTCCCACCAGTGCTGAAAATCCAAGGGACGCCCCTCGGAGAGGATGTTCGTGTTTGGGAGCAGCAGCTGCCGCCCCGCCGGCACCACAACAGCGTGATCCAGAAATTCACCCCTTACAGACAATAGATGCACATAAAATGTAAGGATTCCTTGCAGCATGCAGGGCCGCAGACGCATCCAAAGAGCATCCTCAGCTAGATCACTCCCAGCACACTGTGCCAGATGAAGCAAGAAGACCTCCTTCTATGGGGAAGGTGACCCCCCCCCCATCCAGGTAAGCCTGCGCCACCTTCACTCGCCTATCCCGTCAGTCTCAGGGGGGCCCAATCACAACGTTATAGGCGACCATGACACGGCCCCTCGCCCAGATGAGGTCCATCACAGCCCTCCTCAGCCTGATATAAAGCGCGCGTGGCAAGTATGATACGCTCAAGGTGTACCAGAGCACAGACAGCACCGAGGCATCGATGAGGAAAACCCTCTGCTGCAGCAAGAGGAGACGACCGCTCCACCGGGCCAGCCGTCGTTCCACCTCACCCGTAAGGCCCCACATCCTCACCGTCGCATCATCCGCGCTTCTCCCCAGCATCACGCCAAGGCGGCGCAAATCCCCCTCAGCCTCCATCACACCCAGGTCAGCAGGCAGCACCCCAGTGCAGCCCAGGCGCAAGTACATAGACGTAGACCGTAGCCCCAGTGACCTGACAGCAACGCAGGACACTCTACTGATAAACGGGGGAGGCACTGCGGCCGACAGGGGGCAGCCCTGACGCACAGACCGTGCCATGCGGATGGAGTCTGTCACATATCCATTACAGGCGACGGCAGTCACGGCACCAAAAGTGGAAACGCGACTGGAACCCCTCGCTGAAGCGGTAAGCCTCCAGCACCGCCACGAGGTACTTGTGCTCAACCCTATCGAAAGCCTTCACAAAGTCCAGTTGAATACACATATCCAGGGGTCCCTGCCATTTCCATATAGCCAACCGTCGCCTGCACATCTCTGATGGTACCCAGTATGCTACGGCCCACCACTCCGTACGCTTGGGTGGGGTCGCACGAGAGGTGGCACGACCAGGCTGAGGTGGGATGCTAAAACAGAGCCTAAAATCTTATCATCCGTATTTAGCATGGTGAGGGGCCTATAATCCGCTAAATTGTCCCCCCTCACCTGTCGTCTTATATAAAAGCTTTAAAACAGGGTTATTCAACTCACGGTCCTCGAGGTCCGAGCACTGCTGGTTTTCCAGCCTTCCTTTACCTGTGAGCCAGGTGTGAAGCCTCTGATCAATCAGAATCAGCAATTATTAAACTAACTACCTGGGAGAACTGAAAACAAGTCCAGAGTTGAAGAGCCCTGCTTTAAAAGTTTCAGCCTGATGGTGCCATGCATCTCGATGCGGTCTAAATTATCATTATGTAAAACCTGTAAAATCGGGACTAAAATAACTTTAAAAGCCCGATAAAATTCTCCCATAAGGCCGTCAGAGCCCGGGCGCTTCCGGGCCGGTCAATAGCTTCTCCTATTTCATTTGGTGCCATGGACGCATCACACATGGCGACGTCTTCAGGAGCGTGGCGCTCCTCCAACAGACCAGTTAAGAGGGGGGCAGCCCCTTCATCAACACCTTCACTATCAAATATACAGAACCGACGGACTTCCATTTAGTATTGCAACAGCGCCATCTTCCGCATTCATTGCACGCAATAGGCAGGCCGCCCCCCTCCACTCCTCAACATTCGGAAAAATGTAAGGGACACTTCACCCGGCGCTATGAAACGCACCGCTCCTGACCGACGCCCAACAATGGCGATCTTACCCCCCTCCACAAAACGTTTTCTACTAAAACCCTAACAGTAAAATCATTTAAAAGAGACGCGCTTAAAAATCCAACAACCCGGACCACGCACCACCCTCCCCAAATCCAAACCCAGTGTAAAATAATGATCGCTAAAAGAACAGGGAGGATAAGAACGCGTCCGGACACGGGCGACGGCACCAGGTGGCATTAGGGCTTAATCCAACCTGCTGCCCTGCACCACCCGCCTCGCACGGAGAGACTCGAGCGTGGGGGTCGCGATCCAGTCCACACATCTGCCGATCGATGCGCAAGCAGCATGCGGAGGAGTGAAACTCTCCCCGTATCTGGGCGCGATAAAGAAAAATGCATGTCAGACAATAAAACGTATTGCTCAGTCACACTCTGGGGTAGTATCTGTCTGATCACTGATATATTTGTGGGATGTTACACACAGTTTCATCCAAAAGCAGCAGGCCAAAGAGGGGCAATGCTTAGACTCGCTAAGACAAGTGACATGTATAACAATTACTGCAGTATATAGGAGCAACGGGAGGTAGTACAGGTATTAAGGGCAAATGCAACTTCCCCGGGATGATCATGAAAGGAAAAGGGAACGAGCCTGGTGTTTCCAGGCGTGGGGGGGGGGGCAGACTCAGCTCTGCCTCATTACCTCAGTCTGCTTCCGCTTCTTGGTGAATATATCGTATCTGAATCTCCTGGAGGATTTCCCGTTTGACCAAGAAGTGCCACAGACGCCTTACAGGAAACTTTAAGTGGTGTTTCGTCCTGGGGAGAGCAGGGGTCACAGATAACTGCAAATCAAATCAAATCAAATCAAACAGTTGGCTCTCTGCAAAGGGTCGGTGTAAAGTGCAGGGGGGTGAATATACTTAAAAGGTGTGTTATCGGGCTCCAGCATGGCCTTTTGCCGGAGGACAGCCGTCCTCCCCCCCACGCCGATGTCAGCCGGGTAGGTGTTGATGTAATTGGGTGGCGGCCCATCAAACTTATTATCGTCTCCAGAGTCTGCCGGTGCTGAAACGTACTTCCGGTGGCTTTTAGACTTAGACACTTCAAAATAAAAGCCTCCCTCCCGTTATATACCGTCTCGCAATTCATATTGTCTTATAATCATACTTTCTTTTACAGCTGTACGCCTCTGAACAATATGCTTTGAAGCCCACTGATACTTCACTTCTTATCTATTACGGCTGGATCTGCCATAGCAGCCACTAATATAAACACATTTTTATGCGCCGAGGAAGTGGATCATAGCACGCTGAGAAATGAAAGAGCTAGTTAAATATCGCAATATAGTGAGATTAATTTGAGTTCTGACCATCAAATACATATTCAGAACAGAAAAATAACAAGTCAACGGACTGACTGACTTATAATAAAAAATGAATTACTTGCGTCTAAAGTTTTTCAATATTCGGGGAGAGAAGTATTACCAATGGAACCGGTTATTATAATGGATAAAATATTGTCGCTGTTCTGAAATTTTCAAATGCAATATTGAAGGATTTAATTGAAACGAGCTCACAGATTCTTTTGATTTACATGTATTTTTACAATTTTGTTTTTTGGTCCAGGGCTGAAACGTTTACACTAGGGGCGGGCTGATGGTTGACTTCGTTCTCCTTGTGGCTTTTTTCATGCCCACGCGACACAAGAACGCGCCGGACGATTGGGCCGTGCCCAGCACGCACCCGCGCCCGACAGAAGCTCGTGAACCATTGGACGGCGCCACTTCAATACCGCAATCCGATTGGATGTTATTTTTCCCCTTTTGCCAGAGACTCCGCCTTTTCCGGTGTGACTCATAAGTGTTGTCGAAGAGACGGGTAGAGAAGATCGACCCCCCCCCGTACAAAAATACGGCTTACGATGAGTTGGATTATTTATACCAAAATTCTAATCGCAAGAAAAACTCAAAGTTAAGGAGGCTTCCTGATCGATGCGAACCAAGAGCCGCCTCAGACTGTGTTCTGGTCTCCGATTGAGAAGTTCAGCAGATCTGGTGTCCGAAGGAAGCTGAAGAAGCCGTTTTGGTGAGGGCGCCTTTTATGCTGTGTGCACATTACTTTCTAATGCGCTCAAATGAACGTTTGCTTTAATTCCTGGATGAAACTTTGGTCTAAAAAGAATGATGCAGCCTGCGCCCTCTTACTGATATAACTGACTAGCCGGGTAGTTCATTAAGCCGTAGCTAGACGTCAGCGCGGATTCACATCACCTTGCTTGGATGTCTTTCTAATTAAAAAATGTATCGAAACCCAGCGACATATTGCTTTTCTCCGTGCACATTCAGTTTTTCCAGTGATTTTCCTGTGAAAACCGTTCTTTGGCGATAATCCGATCGTGAAGTTACGTGAGCACGTAGCTACCCATCTGTGCTATCATACTGGTCTAGAGATTAATCCAGTTTGCGGATCCGCCACCGTGTGAAGTCATTTAGCTGGGAGTCTGATTAACATGCACTCCGCGTTTGTTGGTAGCATTGCGGTGGGAAAGCTTTGCATTACGCACTTGAAGGGGATCTTGCTCATTTCTGGTCTTTGCCACCTCATGATTCCGAGTCATATTGCTGCTAGCTTATTTAGTTAACGTTAGTAGTCAGTCTGTGTAATCAAGCAAAACGTATGATGGTGAAATAGTTTTGCCTTTCGCTAATATCGAGATTTGCATTTAATGAGTTAAGTTGTTCATATGCAGATCGACAGTCCGTCTAAAGATGAGCTCTCAGCAGTTTCCGCGGTCCGGAGTCCCTCCCCCGGGCCATGGACAAGCTCCGGTTCCCGGGGGCAGCAGCACCATGGTGCCGGGAAGTCAGTCAAATCAAGGTATGGTGACGGGTTTAGAAGGGGAGGGGAAAACGTACCTGCTTGTTATGTGCCAGCAAAGTATGTATGTGTAAGGGCAGGTAGTATTGGTGCTAGCATTAGCTGTAATACTGACTTTCTCCCCCAGGGGGCAGTGAGGAAAGCTGCCGTGACGCTGACCATGGGCCACGGGAACACCCCCCCAGTGGGGCTGGGAACCTGCCGTTCAGAGACGAAAAGCAAGAAACGGTGGTCGTCAGACCCTATCCACAGGTGCAGGCCCATGGACAGCCCCTGACCGTGCCCCAGCACCTGCCCATCCAGCCCGGCACGCCTGTCACTGTGTCGGCCCCGCCCACCCACATCACACAGGCCCTCCCATTGGCCTTCGCTGAGGGGCCTATGAAGGTACTGGCTGAGCTCCCATTTGCGATACGTGTCAGAGGCAGACTTACAGTACAGCAATTTTGCAAATACGCATAAATGCAAATAACCAGTCGCAACGACGTCTAGCTTAATTTGCACGGGTTTGCCGTGTGTTCATCGAGCTAATGAGCGAAAGCTAAAACTCTCGTGCAGTATTATGTTTACTGCTAACATAGAATGGCAGCATGTGTGCGCTGATTGGTTAACGTGGGCCCAGAGCCGTCCAATTGGTCACAGTGCTGTCCGATTCACCAGTCCACGCTGAAGACGCCCATGCCCAGTCGGCTGATCGCCCCTGCCCCGGCTTCCACCCAGGGCCTCCTCGCTTTGCCCCCCAAGGTGCCGGGCCACGTGACTGTCACCATGGAGAGCAGCATACCTCAGACGCCGGCGATTCCTGTGGCGACCATCAGCGGGCAGCAGGTGCGACTCCCCGCCCGCCTCCCGTGCTCATGGGGGCGCTGTGCCTCAGAGGGCCGCTTCACCGAGGCCGGCTTCTCGTTCCAGGGCCATTCCAGTAACCTGCACCACCTGATGGCCGCCAACGTGCAGATTATCCGCAGCAGCACGCCAGCCCTCCAGATCGGCTCCTCAGCACCCCCTCCTCATCCCTTCACCTCCCATCTGCCCAGAGGTGAGCTTCTGATGTCCGGCTCGGCTGAGGTCTAGCGTCTCCGTGAGGCGTTGCCGGTAGTGACCATCCCTCCATCCCACGTCACCAGGGGCCGCCGCCGCCGCTGTGATGTCCAGCACCAAGGGTCCCACCGTCCTCCGGCCGGCCTCGGGTCCGAGCGCTGGTGCTGGCCAGCCCCCTGTGCAGCACATTATCCACCAGCCCATTCAGGTGCTTCATAGAACCTGAGCTTTGTGTTTATTTATCAGAAATAACCTGCACAGCTTTAAACGAATAAAGTCACACGGTAGTAGTTGTCTAGCTGGAAGATAGGTGGAGCCTGACATTAATTCATTTTTTGTGACCCTCCCCCCCCAGTCACGCCCCATCGTGACCACCTCCACAGCCGTGCTGCCCACGGTGGTGGCCCCTGTCTCCGCTACCCGAGCCCAGTCCCCCGTCATCACCACGGCAGCCACACATCCGGGGGACATGTTGCAGGGGTCAGTAGGGCTTGGGGTCGTCTTCTGCCCCTGTGTTCACATGACAGTGCTGGACTGCATTCATCCGATTTAGATGCCCATGCTGCGGCTGTGTCTGCATCCGTACCCATTGCACATGGTCACACTCTTCCCTTATCACCCTTATGACCCATGTCGACTTTCCTTCCAGGCGCCCAGGCCTCACTATACACCCTCCCCCGGCCACCATCAGCATCCAGCGGCCGCCCCCCCCTCGCGACACAGCCACCCGCATCACGCTGCCCTCCCACCCCGCCATGGGCACGCAGAAGCCCCAGGTCCCCCACACCATGGCACAGGTTAGATCTCTCCCCCCGCCCCGCCAGCCTGTCGCCTCTCACCTCTTTCCGTTCTGACATCATCCCTTCTCTCCTCGCAGAAGTCCATCTTCAGCACCGTGACTCCCGTCGCCGCGGCGACAGTGGCCCCCATCCTGGCTACTAACACCGTGCCTTCACCTACCACTACCGGTAGGAGCATTCTGACCTTTATCTGACCTTGTGGGGAAAACCTCGGCAGTTATTCAGTGGAAATTGTTTGCCGGTGACTAAAAATGTATTGTGGCTGAAATGAAGCTGTATGCTGTGTTCTGGACTATTTGTGTAGAAGCAAATAGTCTTTTGGACTTTGGGTTGCTGGTTGGCCGCGGGAGGTGGGAATAAATTCCCCCTTTGTAAATTCCCACAGGCTCTGTACCCCATACGCAGATGACCACCAGCAACATCGTCACCATGACGATGGCCTCCCATTCGTCCCACGCTACGGCGGTGACCACCTCCACCATCCCCGTGGGTAAGCTCACTCTCTGCCTGTCCTGGCCGCGTCTGCGGACCTCTCAGGCCTGAGCTTTTGCTGATCCTCTCCATCCACCCCCACAGCCAAGGTGGTGCCCCAGCCCATAGCTCACACCTCCCCCCGCATCCAGCCGGACTACCCCGGGGACCGGGGGAACCTCATCCCCATCCCCACCCACCGTTCCTCCCCAAATCCGGTCACCATGGAGACCAGGAGCGATAACAGGTGATTGACGGCAGGCATGGTGGGGGCGGGACTTGGGAAAAGACTGGTTGAATATTTTGTTAACAATGCTTGATTTACCAGGTGACTCTTGTACTTCATTCATTAGCAGACTTACAACACCTTGAATACAGAATCTTGTGACCAGAATTAATTAAAATTGATCCATAAACAGTTTGTACAATGTGTGTCCCCTACAGGCAGCCCGTGCCAGTGCAATTTCAGTACTTCCTGCCCACGTACTCCTCATCCCCCTACCCGCTGACACATACCTACACCCCCATCACCAGCACGGTGTCCACCATTCGCCAGTATCCAGGTACCGGCCCTTCTTGTTCCCTCCTTAACCCCTGCTCTGCCCCACCGGTTAAAGGCATGTGTCCTCCCCCCTCAGTGACCCCGCAAGCCCCCAGCTCCGCCATGCCACAGCAGACCGGTGTGGGCGTGGCCCCCACCGTCCACCTGAATTCCATGCAACTGATGACGGTCGATCGCATCGCCCAGATCAGCACACAGGGCATCCAGCCAGCCGCCATGGCAGCGCAGAGCATCCAATCAGCACCCGTCGGGGCTCAGGGGCTGCATAACCCCGCCCCCATGGGCACGCAGGGCCTCCAGGCCACACCCATTAGTGCCCAGCAGCCCCAGGCGGAGACCAAGGCCTCAGGTTCGCCCCGCGCTGGCTGTGCCCCATGTACCCTTAGTGATTTTTCTGCTGGTTCTCAAACTCGCTCTTACTGAGACAGTGGGATTTTGACCGCTGTCTGTTGTGGTTGCTTTGTCAGTGGTCCTAGCAGACGGCTCTGCCCTGGTGGCCAACCCCATCAGCAGCACGTTTGGCGCCGCGCCTCCTGTCACCACGGCGGCGCCCACGCACCCTCAGGGCGCCGGGGCCGGGACCCCCACACTGGTGTCATCCCCCAGACCCAGCATCCTGCGCAAGAAGCCTGCCAATGAGGGGTCGGGAGTGAGGGGACTCCTCGGGGGGGGGGGGGGGGGGTGGGTGGGGGGGGAGCCTGCCTATAAAGGTATCTATACATACATAACCTTTTGTATGTCCAGTTCATTTTTAGCTGTTTAATGAAATATTTGATTTTAGAACTGCTCTCCTTACCATTCTGAAATAACACGTGTGTTAATGCTGTTATATCTGACACGGGGTGTGTTTCTGTAGTATGATTATATGCTACCTGGCCCCAGCGCCTAGCATCTTGGTAGAAAAATGCCCATGTTCAGTGATGAATTGGGTCAGGGTTAAAATATTCATGACTTTATTAATGAGCAGTTTGGCAAAGATTGTGAAACTCGGCCGATCAGTTCCGAGGGATCATCTCCGGTCTGCGGGTGGAAAGGAGTATTTTCCATATATCAAACCATCTGTCATTCCAGGATATGACATCAGATGACCGTATATCATTATCACGTTTTAAAATTACAACTGGACATAGTACACATGCTATTTCATTATTTGTGTGCTTCGTAAATGAATAATGTTTTTCACCTTCCTCAGTACTTCCGGATTAATTCTTTCTACTTAACCAATGTGTTTGATATTTTTTAATGAACTTTTACTTTTCAGTTTGCTATTCAATTAAAAGTCTTTTTTAAAATGGTAAATAAAATGGTTACTCCAGGACAGCTTCAGGAAGAAACTCTAGTTTTGCAGTAGTTTTTTTTCTATCCTATTGTGGGAACCCAGTCAATTGTTTCCAAATGATAAACCCAGAAACACAGCTGATCAGTCACTGTTACTGAAAAAGTGCTGTAGATCCAGTGTGAGATTTTCTTAAGTGTCAAAATTAAAAACTCGTGCACTGTGGGTATTCAGAATGCGGCAGCAGCGAGTCAGAGAAGGGCTGAATTTATTATTGTAGCAACACAAAGATTACTCACTGTCCAAATAGGATTTGACAGATGCCATTCTCCATGTGCCTACCATTGGGAGAAGAGGGGAATATACTCCTTACACAAATAAAAATGGCTGTGTTTGATTTCATATTCCTAATGCTGATTTTGGCGCTGGGTGTGCGCCAATCCTTCAGTATGAAGCATGCTTTACTTGGAAAATTGATGGTCCGAGACCGGAGCTTAGCTCAAACAAAACAAAGTCCGCCCCCTAATCACTGTTTATAAATCAGGTACTGTACAAGAATTTAAAACAAACATAAAATGTGATTTCCAGCTGATTTATAACTTTAGGACTGGAGGGTCCCTCTTGCATGCAATTTGTCTCCAAGTAAAACACTTCAATCCAGCTTCTGAGACAAATATCTGCATAGACTTCCAGCAGCCCTGAACAATCCTAAAAAAATCAATAAGGCTGCTCAGAATTCCCTACAATCCCAGTCTGAGCGGCCAATGGCATAAAAGAAAGCCCCTTCTGTTCTGCTTTTGCCGGCTTTGAATTAAAAAAAAAGTCATCACCTATATGAAATATACATATCATGCAAGCAAGGTGCTTCCAAAGGCATTTGCTGAGCAGTTTTGCCAATAAATCGATGTGAAAATGAGATTACGACACGGCTGTGAATGGCTACAGAAACGCCATATAAGTAGCCAATGTATTTTCGGCTACTTTGCACGTTAGCCCAGGCTATACAGCTACGCCATGGGTTGTTTCCAGCGAGCACTGGAAAGGGGGAATCTGAGCTTCGGCGAATCATTCTGGGGAAGACTAAAGAGGCAGAGTCTCCTGCCCGCCCCCCCAGCTCACGACCCAGGAGGCTGCACCTACAGGTTCGGGTTACTGCGAAAGCCACAATCCGAATCGATTTCGCAGATGACGGCTTCAGCTCGGCCACACGGAGTGCCGGCAGGCAGGTCCCGGCAGGGTGAGCTTCACCAGCGAAGCCCCCCACCCCCCCACACCCCCACCCACCGTTAGGGTTTCATTTCACAGCAGGTGTCAAGGCTGTTGTTGAAGTTCGTTGATTGGTATCAGGAACACTAACACAACTAAATCAGCCTACTCCATTGCCCATCGCAGTGGCTCCTCCAGCGGTTGTAACTGATTTGCTTTACATAATAAATAATGGCTGAAATGGATTCACTGTTGAAATGTACTCAAAGGCAACAAACCACTGACTCTTTCTTTTGCAAATGTTTTTATTTACATTTGTATAACATAATACTGTGTAGTTGAATGACACATATTTCAACATCTTAACAGGCTTGGGCAGATCTTCTTCTTTGTCTGATTATTATTAATATTATTATATTTGAATAAATCGTTCGGACGGACAGATTATCACTTTAAGTGTTCTTCCATTGATGGCAAATTCTTTCCTTCTGTTGATTGGTTGTCTCCTCTGAAATTCCCACTGAAAACTCCTGCCTGTTGTCAAGGCTGCCCCAGCGATCTCCCTCAGTGCATCTCACCATGGATAAGTTCTAGCTCAGCCTCGCTCAATGTAAGACATTCCATAAAATGCCTGGAGTCACTGTGCCATCGTTTCCTTTCTCGCAATAACTTCATAAGCACCGAACTGAATTTCAGGTGCAAGTGATTGTTATATAACATTATTTAAATGCTTCCTTTCAAATCTAATCTACTGAAAACACTGCTGCATTGAAGCTGACAGCTTCACCAATTCGGATGAGGTACATATGTGATGACCAGCATGCCTAGAATTCATGCAGAAATCGTCATGACAAAGCAGGAGGATGATCTGTAATATCGATTCAGATTGAAAGATAAACGCAAGTTCACAAACAAGGCCTCTAGCTGTGTGTGTGGCGTTTGCACGTTCGTTTTGTGTTTTTGTGCTTTTCTTCCAGGTAACGTATATTCCTCCTGCTTTCTAAATGTGGCTGTGTGCATCACCGTTAGTGTGTGATTGCTTATGTGTTACTATGTACCTCGCAGTGTACTGGAATCCCTTCCAGGGTGTTTAATACTTTGCATTAAATAGCATTACAGAAATACGGATGAATGGATGGAATGTCTTTTGTTCAGCTCTACTCTTGAAACTTACAGTCTTTGTCATTTTTTCCCCCAGAAATTATAACACAGGGAAATAGCCTGATTTATAGTGTTATATCTAGGGCAGATCACCTCCGCTCTGACGGCGGAATGACTGACATAAAAATGTTTGACAGAGACAACACTGGAAAAGTGATATCTCACACTCAGCTGGAAAAAAATCAAACCTGTTTGTAAGAGTTTACAAGTGTGTGAATGGGCACAGGGAGGACCTGCCTACAAAGGTTTACTACACGGGGATACTAACTAAAGATATCAATTAATAGCACAGGATACAGGATGGGGACCGGAATACTAAACTAGGAAACACAAGGGCACACGCAGGAATACGATTAAATCTGAAGCTCAGGTCAGCCGCACTGGTTTAAAGGATATTCGACGCAATGGTTCGTTCATCTTTAAGACATGCTTACTCCTGCAGGGATCATTGTGCATAATAAAAACACCTATATGTGTTCTGCAATTTGAAATATACCCCAGCGCTACTGCTCTCTAAAATCTGGCAACTCCTCTCTTATTTTTCAACAATAACTTGGGCTCACAAATTCCCAGAAGGCATAATTCATTAGTAGTCTAGGAAAATTTGTAAAACACTAGGGTTTGAAAAATGGTGGGAATGGTGGCAGGGCACAAGAGCCGAGTCCTTGCAGTCCATTACAATCTTATCAGGGTTTTTTTTTTTTTTTTTTTATCAGGGCGAGACAGTGAGACAACCATGAAAACAATCAGCCTTTGGGAAGCGGTGGAATGCCACGGGAACCAAAGCGTCCACCACGGGAGAATTCTCACCCAATCCGCATCTAAGTCCACCTCAGGAACAACACTCTCCAGTCCGGAACACTCTTCAGCCAAACGTCAGTGCACTTTACTGCAATCTGTGTACGTCACTATGGCTAAAATTGCCAAATTATTATCGCGTGCACCTGCAGGATGCCTGCAGCATGCCAGCACATGCGGAATGCTGATGACTGACTGGAGAAATGAGAGAGGAAGCGTGTGATAATTGCCGCCTTGGTGCCGCTGTAGGGTCTCTTCATCTCCAGTTGGCGTTTCTCACTATTGTCGGCCCTGTGGTGGGACTCTATGTTGGGTGGTCTGGCTGCTCAACCGTTTAACCGGACCTGGGTGTCTTTCCCACCTTCTCTCTCCTGATACACTTGAAATGCTTCATTGGTCCAACATCTCCTTTGGAATAATGGAACGCAGGAGCAGTCAGGCTGATGTTTAGCCACCTCTGCCCCTGCTTCTGTTTTTTTCCCATTTCTCTCGGAGGATTTCAGTCTCTCCCAGTGGAGATTTTGTATCTTGCAGCTCTGTCAGTTGGATCCCTGTCAGTCTTGGTCTGATGGCTAATCTGTGTGCTTGCTGTTTTATCTCTGTGTAGGAGTTTCCTTCTTAACAAGCATCTCCCTGATATCTAGACGTATCGTCAGGTCGAGGAGCCCGGCTGAGAAGAAATAAGATCCGTCACTCTTATCACATCACTTATCAAATATTTCTGTTCAATTGGTGCTTTTTTTATTGATGTTTTATGTCTGTAGTATATTTGGGGTGGTAGAAATATATTACATAAATTCCTAATAATTATTTAATTCGAATAAATAAAAAATTGGCAATAGTTTACCTAACGGTCTTTTTCCACACCTGAGTAATGTGTGTTCACAGCCCATCCTGGGAGTCTTCTGCCTCATGTCCGTCGCTTCCTGGTACACACTCTAGGCTCACCACAACTGAACATTGTTCCTAATAATCGCCACATCACCATTATATTTTATTACTCTTACCAGTTTTTCCTAGTACTCTCAGTGCTCGGCACGTATGAGTACTACCTTACTACAAAACAGAAAGGTCATTATGATTCTGTTCTCACAAAGACTATTGAGGTATTTTTACAATAATTCTTTTGTGAAGAAACTAGGCTTCTTTTGAAGAAACAATCTGGCGTAATCCATCCGTTTGTCCATCCATCCATCCAGTCTATCCAAGGAAACACAGGGCACAAACTGGGGGAAATCTCTATTCCTTAATTTATACCACTCAATAATCACACAAATTCAGCGGTGCTGTTCAACGTTATGACCCTAATATGATTTTTAATTTACCAGTTTGTGGCAGAAAGATTATTCAGCAAAGTATAAGCACATTAGGGCTTAAGATTTCAAACAAGCGTCAACAAGAAAGCAGCAAAAATACTCTAGGAGAAAGTTAACAGACATGGATATGTTGATCTTGGATAACTGTGGAAGGGGCCACTGTGAAAAGTGTCTGTCTTGGGAGAGCCAAAGAACATCAGGTAAAGATGGAGGCCCATCACGGCCATTCATGTCCATCCAGCAGCAGGGAGATGGCACGGGGGTTTTCGGAGGGGGGGGGGTGTTGAGGTCTTCATGTGGGCCAGGAGGCAGCTGGATTTTCCAACGCCCGCGGAGAGCTGGGCGTGCGGGCGGCGGCACGCCGGGGGTCCGACTGTGGAAAAAGTTGGTGTCCAGTGAGGGAGTTCGGAACCTCGACTGCTGCCAAAGAAAACTGCGGTCGGAAGAGTTTGCTAATAGTGCATGATGCATGTCACCTGAAACTAGAATCATCTGAGGCCTGGTAACCGCAGAAGCAGACATCTCCGCGGACCTTAAAGAAAAGGCAGAAAACCAAGCCAAGGCCTGTAATCCTGAGGGTTTCCACTGCGATCCTCATTTGCTTGACTCGCCGCCGTCGCGTGCCTAAATGTTCCAGCGAATCTGTGAAGCGACTATATTCAGGGAGAATAATGAGTAAAAGCGGCCGCGCTCAGCCACATAAAAACTGACGCAATTCAAAGGTATATTCTGATCAGCCCAAGTTAAGCTGAAGGTGCCTGAACTGCTGGGTCGGACAGACGGAGGTGGAGCAGCCGCGCGTGTTTGTGTGCTTAACAGCCAGCGCCGGCTGAAACCCGAGCACCTTGAAATGTCACCTCATTCTCGATGTGAGGAGAGTCGGCTGCGGAGCGGAAACCGCATCAAATCGGGGAATGACAAGAGCTTCATGTCGAGGAGAAGGAGACGCCACGGCAGCGAGATGCTTACGAATGCGGACACCTGAAAAGGCTCCGCGCTCCGAGTCCTGCAACCTTCAGATGTTTATCAGGTTTTTTTTGAAGCGTTACTACCTTCGGTTTAGGATCTCATGGACGTTCGGTTTAGGACTCAGTAACTCCAAAGACATTTCCCGGCTTATCTGCTTCCTGTTTCCCTCTCACAATAAACAGCCACGACATTTCAATGATGTTTAAAGTGACCTTTGCATGTCATGGATTACACCACCAGGATGAATCCAGCCCTCTATCATATATTCCCTATTATAGACTCTTGATCACCATGATGTTGAACTAATAAAGATGGTTTGATGATGTCACTAATGGACTAATGGCTTCATCTCACTTACATATAGATCTGCTTACAAAAAATACATCCCGTTGGATCTCACCACTCCCAGTTGATCAGATGCAAAAAACAGGCTTTCAGCCCTTTTCATTGTTTAATGTATGTTTAGCTCACGGTTCTTTGCAAATGGTTATAATTTTGATATTAATTGTCTGGATGAGCAGGAAACAACATCCACAGAGAAAGGCATCAATTCCCAGTTTTTTAACGGGGAATAGACGTCGCGTCCCTTCAGATCACAATCATAATGCATTTCTCGTCCTTACAACTGAATATATCCTCATGAACATTAGAGACTGAAAATGTCCAACCATTACCAACCTTTGCATGTTTCTGCAGGAATTCAAGGAGCTTAATTCATTTAAAGTTTATCTCAAAAACAGTTCTAAGTTTTTTAAAGTCAAACGAGTCAAATAAAATGGGAAAAGAAAAGAAAAAAAATCACGACTCCCAAACCGGAGGTTTCCAAAGTGTCAACTGCTTTACCTCTGCCCTTGAAAACAAGACTAGTACAGGCTACTGCTGGCCAGTACTAATGCGTTTGTGACAGGTGGGGGTGGGGAGGAAGCCATATTGTGTCAAAACCGGCAATTAAAAGGACCACCCGGCCTCCGGTCACTTGCACCAGGTGATGGATGGTTGTCCAGCTCCGACAGGTGCCGACACAGAGGTCTCTCTCTCTTTGACTGGGCTTGCTGGCACGGTAGTGCTCCTGTATTGACACATTCCAGATAGCGCCATGCGGCTAATGACTCTCCGCGCGGCTTCTGTCTGTTGTTTATCTCCCTACAACCCAAACTCCCCTGTCACAGCATGCAGACCGTGCACGAGATTTTACCGAGAGTCCCATTAGACAGCCTAACCTGCCAAGAGCGCGTGTCAATAACAGTTGCGGAAAAGTGTTTTTTTTTTTTTTTTCGTTAGCACCGGTCTTGTTCTATCGCAACAGTGCAGCGAATGAAATGTCACCGGTCTTATACCTGTGGATTTGAATAATCTGAACTCGCTCCTGTTTCCCATAATTGAATTCCCACTGTTCGTGGCTGCGTTTAAGTCCTGTAGGCAGTTGCCACAAATCCTTCGCTCTCCTGTTCAACAGCACGCACGCATGGCCGATGCTCTTTGGGACTGAGATTCCGTCTCCGTGTTACGAGTGTCACTGTGTCAGAGACGTAGCTGATTAAATAAAATACCAAACAAAATATTTAGAACTTGAAGTATCGAGTGTGTTTTCCTGCTATCAAACAATTTTCTTCAAATTAACAATAGAAAGCTACTTTTTGGAAAAAAAGAAATAATTATATTCTATGTTGAAAATATGCAGTCACCCAATTAGCATGTAGAATTAAGCAAAAATAGAAAGTGACACAATAGTTTCATTATAAAACATTAAATAATGTCTTCAAAAAAATGCAGTAATCCCATGATATTATGATCTTTCAGAAACATTAATTGGACTTGGGCCATATTAATAAGTTGTCTTAAGTCACAAGATGATATAAAAATATTACGGTTGTTTTTATATGCTTCCTGTCAATTTCACAGAGGTTTAAAATTCTCTGTGATTATTATTTGAAAAACAAGTTTCTAATTAATTTTGGGGAACTTTATGCATACTATGGTTTACTCAATTACTGGTTTGGCAAACAACCAGTAAATTCGACCTATAACATAAAAATATATTTATAGGATGTGTTTTTGTGTCTAGACCTTTTTTGTGCACAGTGGTTAGTGCTACCGTGCCTGTACTGTATAACATACAGTGTAAAAGTAGCTAGACAAAGCAAAGATGGTCTATTCTGTATACCAGAATAAAATAATACACTCTAGTCACATAACATACGGCACAAAAATGATTCCAACAGTAGTCAAACGCGTTCTGTGACCTCACAGTGATCCGATTTAAACATCATTAATGGGGAAGTTCTGCAGAACCAAGTGTGAAGTACACTTCCAGCTTATTCACCCAGTGAGGAATGGGCCGATATCCCACTATGCACAGTTCATGGTAGCATTTCAACAAGGATTGAAGCTCTTCTGAAGGTAAAGGTAGTTGCACTTTATATAAATATATTATTAGTTCTTCTGTTTATTTTCCAAGCTAAGAAATTATTAATTGGATTAAATTTCGATTGAAGCCTTTAAGCTTTCTAATGCATCTGCCGGTTTCATAGAAAAAAAAAAAAAAGAACAGATAGTGAAAATTATTTTGTGCAGTAATGCGGAAGGAAACGATACATAAAAGTCATGAAATGTTTTGTTAAGTTACAGCGCCGGAACATTTTCAGCACTTCGTGTCTGCCCTGATTCCTAAAAAGCCGGCGACTCCTGACAGTCAAACGTGATGTTTAGTCAGCCACAATTCTTCTGAGCTCTATGCAGATGTTACTCCAAAATGCACAAATGCCACATTTCGCTCAAGGCATTTTTTCAATTCAAAGTCACTTTTTTTGTTGCTATTACTTATTTCTACTATTTGTTTTTCTGATTCATAATCCTGACACTTACTTGTTATTTCAAATCTGAATTAGCGAATAGTTATGAGACTGCACATTCACGTCGGAACGTCGAAGATCACAATTATGAGACGGGAAAAGTCTGTAACCTTGATGAGCCTGACACAAGTCCTGAAGAAATAAAGTGAGTCTATAAAGAACAAATAAATTTAATGAATTAAGCGTAATTTTATCCTGCAGCAAGTTAATTTTAAAGCCAGGGCCGGATTTTTATGTGGTTGCATCGTTCAGACTTTCACTGGTAGCTGATGATGCAATTTATAAACATATGATGGCACAATTACATTCTAATGTTGCATAGAAGGTTGATATTTAAATAACATTGCATCTAGGGCACTACACACATATTTACATGGAGCTAATCAGTGACTTTATGCTTAATTTTTAAAAATCAAATAATTCAAAACATATTTGAGTGTTTCATTTCCCATATTAGTTGTAAGGATATGCTCACAGTATGTCTTTCCCAAACCCTACAAAGATGTGATATAGGAATACATTGTGTGTGTATGTAGGGGGAAATATAGTATATTTTGACATACTTAATTGAATGTTTTGTAAATGAAGTGCATATCACAGTGGCGGGCATAAATGTATTGGCATGGCTATTTTATTTATTGAGTAATCTTTCATAACACCACTAGCTGGTCGTAAATCTTATATCTATGCAAGTGTGACACATCTATCTATTTAAGTTTTGGAGGGAAATACTTTAAGTCATCATGAGGTAGCTTGTGGATAATCTGCCAAGACAACGGCTGATGAGTAAAAAATGTTGATTTCTACTGCGGAATATTAATGAACTGTTAGTTTGTTTATTTATTATTTTGCATATAAATCTCTACCATCTAATACATGCACTCCACATTGTCAGTGTATTAAGTAAATAGTAAAATCTTTACAGCAATCGCTGTGTCACAACTGCTGAGATACTGACTGTGCATTTTGTCTGCAAAAAAAAAAAAAACAAAAAACAATGTTTAAAGACCGTGTGGCACGCTATTGAAAGCACATTATCCGCGTCTCACGCCACAGTGCTCCCCCCTCTCCCCCGCCTCACTCTTCCACGCTAATGAGTTTTGGGCTAACAGCAGAACCCTTCGTTGCCTTATGATGCGGTGACACTCTCTGGACGTCGGCCACGGAGACGCCAGCTCTCTGGAGAGCGTCTAGGACAGCAAGGTCCGGGTGGATGCTGAATTGGGCCGGCTGCCCCTCCGCACTCGCAGTCTCCCAGGCGATCTTTAAGCCGTCCAGTCCCCGCTTTACACTATGGATATAGGTTTAGCTACCAAATGGCTGGATCTGTCCAGAATCATCTGTAATAGTTTATAACATGTTATATTAAGGTGCTGCTTGCCAGACTGAGACTCGCCGCCTCGTATGTGAATGCTCTACAATGCTCTACACTAATGAGAAAATGTAGAGCTGACACATTTATGCAATATTGTCAGAGGTGACCGGAAAGGATCTTTAACGCAACGTGCTGTTATCGCAATATGCGTTTTTTTTTTTTTCTTTATAAAAACCGAGTGAAAGGACAGGCCTTCCAAACTGTGACCCACAGTGACCATCTCCCAACAGCAGGCCTTCTGGCCTGAACTGCACACGATCCGTCTCAAATGACACACGTCCGAGCTGCTGCCGCTCTTCCCGGGCTTCAGTCGGAGCGAATTAGCGCGGTATTGTCCACGCCAGCTTGAACCGAAGATCCGACGGCTGGCACTGAATTAATGGCTAATCATCTGGGGCCTCACAGATCATTTTGTCTGCCTTCAGGCCCTTTAATTACACCAATATGCCATGATAAGATTCTCTAATGTGCCCCTCATATCAGCACTGTTACATGGTCACTAACCATGTATGGCTGTTCCCTGGAACATCTCTATCTGATTGCCAGCTCCCGTTAAGTGATCCATTACAGGCTCCTGTCCTGGCATCCATGGTCATTCTCTTCTCAGTGGCCTTGTCCAGATCACTAGCACTTAGCTCCTCTGTTTCCTACAATCAATTTAACACCTTCGTGTTTATCTCTTTCTCACGGTTTTGTCCTGTTATTTTTAAAAGAAAACTTTTTAAAGGGAATAAAAAATCAAGAAATATCCTTCTTGTATTTTTTTTCCCCTGCATGCTTTAAGAAAAATACATTTAAGAATATTCTGCTTTTAAGTACCTGAATGTGACAAGCGGTAGGATTATTTTAAAAGGACAAGAAAACTTGCAGCAAAAAAAAACTGGATTTCAGCGATTCTTTTGTAATTTAGATGTTTTCCCCCAAATAAAATTACGAGTAATTAAAACGTGTGTTGAAATAATCAAATAAATAAAGAAATAAAAATGTGGGCACAGTTATGAACACAACGCTACATTCTTCTTTTATTTATTTGAGAGAAAGAGTACAAATTACCACGGTGACCGAAGAGATGAACCCGGAAGTTTCCAATTGAAATCGGCAACCAAGCTGCTGAGATGCTCAGGCGACTCTGCTGAAAAGAATAACATTATAAGTAGTTATACGTAACAAAAGCAGCTGGCTGTGCAACAACACAGCAGAAAGAACAATACCAGTGACTGCGAATACTATAAGAGTAGTGAGAATTTCTGCGTAGGTGGCAGGGGGGATCCACGCGACACGCACTTGGGTTTTTGACATTAGACACGAGCACATTCGACCGTCCAGCATTGTTGGTGACTGACAGGTGCCCTGGTGCCATGAGTCTGACCTTACAACCTTCCACACGTGTAGACGCCTCCAATTCCATACACACGGCAGAGCTGCCCTTGGTGTTTTGATATTTCGAGGCTTTAGTGTACGTGATGTCCTCTGCTGTCACCCAGAATAATAGGGTAAAATGTGGCAAAACTTTGGAGAAGTTGTACTTTTTAAAACATATTTCAATTTTTTTGTGTGTTGTGCAAACACATTTTTCTCTCTAGAAATAATATTGCCGGGTGGATTTTTCTGACCAACATTTTTTTTTTCAGGTGCAAATATCATTTTTTTGGCCCAGGAATAAATGATTATGATTATATAGGTTATTTGTGTGATTAAGATTTTTCTTTTGACAAAACAAAATAATTTCCCTGGATTTAAATGGGATCCAGAACTGAAAGTGTATTCATCAATGACACAGTGATAGAAATAGGCTTGGGATTTATTCCTTAGGGCAGTCATTTAGAACAGTCTACGATTTTTAATGAACATAGCTAATGAACTAATGAATGATCGTATCTAATGAAAGACTTCTTTATTAAGGAGGTTAAATCTCTAGGTGTGAATCTCATTCTTCGTATTTCAATATCCATTCGCTTGGTTTATTGTTGGGCTGCTGGTGAATAACTCACTTCAGCTTTAACGAGTCACCAAACAGTCATTGTCAAAGTGAGCTAATCACTAATCACCTTGAAGTGGATTCTTTACATTCTATGGGCAGGATGGTCCTCATTGTCCTTGTGCTTTGATCACTTCCTGCTGATCATTTTCTTCAAAAACCTTATTATTTCATGCAGTATGAATGTCTGGCAAATCAAAGGCCGTAACTGATATTCGCTTGAAAATTGTGACCAAAGTAATTGTCAATAAAAGCCTATAAAATGTTGACTAAGTTAATAACCAGATGACAGGTGGCAAAGCGCCTTAGTTCCTATTGATGTGACGCATGCAAAGCAGGCGAGAAATGACTCATTATTGTCGCCGGTTGTATGATTCTTAAGGCTGGTCTGAGTGCAGTGATCGGATTGGAGAAATGTACTCGTGCACATCTGGGAGACAGATGATTAAGGCTGGTTCCTCACCGGCTTTGTGACTCCTTCAAGCAGACTTGATGAACTGAGGGTGACTGTACTACCTCAGCCAATAAAGGAGACAGTGTTCAGTTTGTGGTCAGCCTGTCTTGGGTCAGTACATATTCTAACCACTGACATCTGCTTCTACACTAGAGGGTCTGTCATTCTGACAGTTTATTAATAGCTTGTTTCAACATCTAGGCCTAGAAATTTCCAATGGGCTTCGAACACATATTGCACAATCAAAAGTTATGCATACGCATTGCATATTTAATATACATTCTATGTGTAGAATCAGCTTCATCATGTATCAAAGTGTTATAGACCCAGTGGTCACTTTATTGCCTACCAGGTAACGCCCATTATTACCTTCTGAGCCACTTTGTGCATTTTAAGAAGCCTTCCTGTACACCATTGTTATCTTGAGCCTTGTGACTATTCTCCTCTGACTTCTCTCAAGAACGAGGTTCCTCATCCCCAGAACTGCCATTTTGATTACGGCACCTTTCTCCGTAGACACTCTAGTACCTAAAAATCTTTCAACGGTGGTTGTTTCCGAAGGTGCCTGGACCACCATGTTTTGGTGCCAAGAATCCGAATTCAAAAATCACTCAGACAATTCATTTCAGTTCTTTGATTACTAAGCTGAACAGTAACTGAAACTTCTGAGCCTCTTTCCGTTCTGTATTCAGCTGCAGCCACGTGATTGGCTCCTTGTAGGAGCAAACTCTTTGTGTCACCAAGCCAGTGTGCCAAATTAAACGGGCACTAGCTGCATTTGTTGCATTGTTTGACAAATTATTTATAAGGCTCATTTTATTGTATTCCAATGAGTCATTGTATTGGCCCGCTACATCACAATTACTGGATTAAAAATATTATTTTTGACTGACTGAAAGTATGGCATGGAAAAGGTTTTTTTTCCCATTGCAGCTGTTTGATCTTAAATGATCACATTAACTACAGTGAACCGCTAAATCATTGCAGATCACATGATTTTGGCTTTGGGTTGCAAGCATACTTGTGAATGTTTACATGATGGTTGTAAGGATTACCTTTCAGTGTTATGGAGCTCTGACCTATTTAAATATCTGCTGAGTATGGATTCATTATTTCTGACTGTTCTAAATGCACATTGCAGTCTTCTATATTTCTCTTTCACACGTCGGAAAACTATGCGGCTCAGTAATTTTTAAAAAATGTCCTGTCATGGCCAAATTGTCCTACTTGTAAGGCATGCGTACAACCGCGCATTGTGCGCGGCTACATTCGCGAGCAGCCTACCTGCGACTCTCAGAAACATCTCTCAGCCCCAACCGACAACATTCAGAAACATATGAAAAGGAACAACATCACTGCGAGTATTTGACGTTTTTGTGTCTGAAAGTCAATGTGGGTGCATCCTTTAGCATTTCATTCTTTAAAAGGAGAGAAAAACAGTATTAAGTTTACATATTTAGCAGATGCTTTTGTCCAAAGCGATATGCAAGGGAAGCAAATCGCACATTGAAAACATTTATGCTGTCGAGGAGTTGACTTTGAGTTTCCGATGAATGCTCAGGTACAAATGTAAGCAGTATTGGAGCAGGGGCTACACGGTTAATTAGAACCTAATAAGACTATTCAGGAACCAAAAGGCTAGCGTAAAAACAGCCAGGGAACATCAACAGGCATCGGGTTCAGGAATTCATGGGACAGATGGGCTTTCAAGGGGTTTCTTGCGGGTGGAGTCTGATGGCAGGATGCGGTTCTGCTGCTCATTCCACCAACGGGGAACCACACAAGAGACCCAACTGGAGTAACACTTCTCATGTGATGGAGGGACCTCCAGGCGATGCTGGTTTGCTGACTAAAGGGGTGCGATGGGATACAGTGAGCCTCTTGAGGTAGATGGTGCCTGCCCATTAATGGAGGTGTAAGCCAGCACCAAGGACTTGAACTTGATGCGAGCACCGATAGGGGAATGCCCAGTGAAGAGAGACCAGGAGGGGTGTGACAGGAGAGCGCTAGGGCTGGCTGAATATCACATGTGCTTCCACGTTTAGAATCATTTTTGTTTTGTTAAAAAAAAAAAAATCATTACAAATCACATTTCAGAAATAAGGGAGGAAGCTAAACCGAAACGACATCTAAATAATGAGATTTACTTCACGTACCATCCGGTGGCTTGTAACAGCCTGGATCAGATCAGGGGACCCTCAGCTCTCACTGTGTAAAGCATAAACGCGGCTTTGTGCTAAGAAAGAGGTTCTCCTTCGTTCTTCAGGTCAGTCTCTGCACTCACCCTCACCGAGACAGGATTCGCTTGTCTACACATAGCATCCTCTCTTCTACGTCTCCTCCACCCTACACCCGCACCCCTGGCCTTTGGACCTCACACTGATCACCATGCCCCATAAACCTTGCCCTATTCCTCCAAGCTAAGCTCACACCTCGCAGTCCGTACTTTACGATGAGGAACGAGTAAAGCTGAAGGCAGAAGAAGGTACGCTGCCTGGATATCAGTTTCAATTACGCGTTCAAAAAGGCCAAATGCTTTTTGTTAACGGTGAGATCTCTTTTGCTGGAGCAGTATAATTTTAACCGACAGTGTGGAAATATAGGCTGCAGAACACTTCAAATACATTCAAATTCAGGTTATGATAAGTTAAGTAAAAATCAAATGCTTTTTATATTACATTCATTGTATAGGGTTCAGTAATTTGCTTCAAGAATAGCTAGCATGAGAAGATTTGCATTAAATATTCAGAGAGAGCAAAATGAAGGGGATGGGGCCTCTAGTTGTCATCTTATGTCAACCCTGCTTTATGCCCTATGGGAAATGCCAGTTGTAAGCTCTAGACAAGGTAAATAACGCTAAAGGAATCTCTGCTGAAGAACTTTTGAAAACATATTTTTGGTCGACAAGCCATCCAAACTCTGCAACTGCTCATCTAGTCAGGGTCTAGGTGATCTTGAGTCTGTACTGGCAAATATACAGTGATTCCTGATGGGATATGTGAGCACACATACAGTGAAGACAATTAAGAGTCACCATTGGCCTGAGTACCTCAGAAAACATGTGCCCAACTCAAACCTTCAACCCTGGGCATTCAAGTCGATAGTCTTCAATGGTCTTCCCTTTGCTGCTAAGTGACTCCCTTGACTAAAGGAGACAAAAACTGTGAGTTATTAACTCTAAAATAATTTTATTACCAGGCTCTGGTAATAAAAAGAGTTTTATTAATATATGATTATGGCATTTGCTGTGCAAATATCACTTTAAAAAGTACACAGACTCATAGATTTTCAAAGTCTCATTTGATAAGTTGGTAAGCTGAGAGAGACCGGATCTGAACTGATGAAAGCACGAGAAAACTTATCCAGCATCCCACAGAACGCACTGTTTTGAAGAGTCACCCATGGAGACGGTTGCACATGTGAAGACAGGGGAAGTGAAAGGCACTCCGTGGAGCAGCTGGCACGGGGTGGGGTGGGGGGGGGGGGGCGGATGGACACCCCCATCGCAGGCCTTATGCTTTAACCACAGCGCAGCATCAACCGATATCTTTGTGGCTTCCCTCATCACGTCAAACACAAAGAAGGGCAAACACTAGCTAGCCCAGCTCTCCTCTGCTTCTCATTGATGAAGGGCTTCTTCCTTGCTTTATGGGACTTCAGTCCTGCTTCTTGGAGCCTGTTATGAACTTGTCCTAGCAGTGCACCTCACACCTGCACTTAATGTTTCCCATTCTTTTTGAAGGTCACTTGAGGTCATCCTCCGATTTATGACGCACTGTTGGATAAGTTAATGGTCATTTCTGGCATTAGAAAGTTGCCTCTGCCCTCAACCTGGCTGGTTTCTGGTTATTCCCAGTATCTCATGCTTGTTTTTGCGTACTGCTGCCTTAGAAACTTTGAGCCTTGAAGTAACCTGCCTCTCGGTGCAGATTTTTTAAAAATATAGAGCGAGCTCTTGATTTTTTTTCCAGAGCTGTTTATACATATATGTGAGCGTAACAACATAAATCGGTCAATCAGTAATTACATATTCATACTTGTATGCATACATATGTAGAGTATACTGTATATGAACCTGACATTTATGGTACACTATATATACAAGGAAAGACTTGCAAGATGGTATTGAGGATATATAACATATAGCATTTTTATTTTATTTTATTTAATTTTAGACAATGACTTTCAGTCTTAAAAGACAAAGAGGTGCAAGCATTGTATATAATGAATGCAGCATCACATATATTTTCTAGCACATTCTTTCAAGAAGACATGCACTCTCCATTTGCTCCAAGCTAAATTCTTAAATGTATATGCGTTCATTGAAAGCAGCACATTATTGTTGCGATATCTAACTACATTCACGGGACTTCCATCCCAGAAGTGGAATTTCATAAAAGTACATTGCAATACGTAACTACATTCACAGAACTATTCCATCCCAGAAGTGGAATTCCATAACTTCAGGTCTTGAGTACAGGATTTCGGTGTGGGAACGCACAAGCCGTGAAATTGCCACTCAACAGTTAGTATGAATGTACAGCAAGCATTGCACTTAAAAAAGTTTCATTTTACTCATACGCAATTAAATCTGGACTACTTAAATATTACTGGCGCCTGAATTGTATATGAATTGTAATGTCTTTGGTTTTACTTGTTTCAGTGCACTAACATCTATTGCCTATTTATTATTTATTCTATGTGTACTTTTAGTTGTTCGTTGTACTGGGTGTGTCTGAACCAGTAAGCATGCCAGTTTCCTTGATGCACGTGGCCAATGGAATGCGCAGCTCTCGCTTCAGCTGCCTCCTTCGCAACGTGATTTTGAAAGACAGAACCTCTGGCGTGGAAGCGATCGGGCCATAGCTATGGAGCAGGGCGCCTTTACCAGAACCGATTACGAAACCGGTGAAACGCAGCACAGTCATTCCACCGTGCGAGCTTTGCCGAGCTGTTTCCTGCCTTACTTCCTTAAATTTAGCTCAGCACACAGAGAAGAACTCGCTTGAACTGCACTCCTGCAGTTATACTCTGATTGCACAAAGATGTAATATTTTCCTTTGTTTTTCATTAGCATGACAAACGATCCAAATTTCAGCTATTTAAAAGCAGCTATTTAATTAATGAATTTATTGCCAAATTACTACTGCAAATTTAGGTCATTTGAAGTGTGTCATACATAGAGACTACACGGTGTGGTCACGTGACAAGAGAGACTCTATCTGTTTATCCTTTTGTGAAGAACATCACGCATTTGCATCCAGCGTATGTTTCATTCCTCGACATCACAGGATACCGAGACCCCAGCCTCTCAAGGCCTGCTCTGCTTTGCACAGAAAGCTAGTTCTGCGTAGCGCACAGTGTTGCATAATGAGCACTGCGATGTTGAAGTCATCAAACATGCCCTTGAAGGCAGCGTCGGCTCTATTTGTGCAGAATTTGTTTGCTCTTAATAGGTCTGCATGGGCGTCCTCTGGGAGTACCTTATGCTATACACCCTGTGCTTCCCAAGACACGCTATGGATTACCCAATCACTAATTGTATAAGCTCTTACTGTATCAGATGCGTGTGTTATCATCCTCATGCATGGATCCCAGGTATGAATATACCAATAGCTCATTTAGATGGGTTGTAATTTATGCATAATAAAGTAACCTCCTGCTGTACAGAAGTGCTTTTCTCTGCTTGGGCCTGCTGTCCCTTAACTGGAAACTATGGAGTGTGGCATGTACACTTACTGTACGCTGTGTGTATACAACACTGGCCCTTGTTCAAATTTTACACATATTTTAAACAAGTTTTTTTTTCCCCACACATATATGTGTGTGTGTGTGTTTTCGATATTACTTTGGGGCTCATTTAAAGTAATAACTTTTTGCCGATAATAGGAAAAAAAGCAGATATTTGAAAATATATGAATTGCATCCTCGGCAAGTTCTGTCTGTTCAACCTTCAATGAAACTGCACAACAGGAGTGAAAAATCCAGCATCATTTTACCTTGATTTTCTGCCCACAGGCATTGAATATAAATACTTTGCTTACTTTTCTACATTCTTTGGGCCCTTTAAACTCAGTCAAGATATTTAGAATAAAGTGACTGACTGAAGTGACTTACATGCATGCCCTAATGAATGTATGATGGTTTTCCACAAAAAAAGTTATAAACAAAAATTCTACATTGGCGTAGCTGATTTTGATATACTTGATATACTGTACTGTATGTTGAGGGCTTGCAGGATCCTCATTGCCGATGACCTGAGCGGCTGGACCAGGCCGAGGGGACGTCCACGTAACGCCTGGCTGCGGCAGATAGATGGCTGTTTCCGGAGGGTGTGACTGGACCGTGTATCTGCCTGGGGGGGGTCGCCGGCCGGGATCCCGAGGACTTTCGCCATGCGGTAGGTGCAGCGATGCGCTGCATGGCCGCATGCTCCCCAACCTGACTTGAAATGACCTCTATTTTGACACGCTAAAGTGCTCACTATGAAGTCTAAACTTGAAAATTAAAGAATAATTAGTCATTATATATAGTTAATTCCCAATTGTAATAGTCCATTGAAAAGAGAATAAATTTAATTAAGTTAGAGAAAAAATATGAATGTGAAATGCCACATTTATACACCTTAGTCTGTTCTTCTTGGACAGTGAGACCTTTTTATTAAAACTGTACTACCCAAACGAGCAACATTTAGCATGGTCACCCAAACAATGGACATTCCTAATCCATTTCCAATGCATATCTCATTTTATATTTAAGTTTCTATTTTACATTGATGCTGGCCAAATTTTACATTGATGCAAGTCCAACCTGCAGCTCATCTCAGCATGAACCACAGACACCTTCGATGTGTCAGTAAGTGTTCTGGCAATCTATACTGAGGGCATGGTATGTCCGGTAAAACAGTGAGCTAATAACTAAATATATCCCTACGGTCATGGTACACATGCATCAGATCGCAATCAATCACTGTTTAGCACCTACAAAGCACTTATTGACATCTCTGTAGTGGGATACCCTACCCCCATACTTTGGCTGGCTCACAGCATCCAGAAACAGCTTGTCTCTTGGCAGAGTGGCCTGTTTGATTGAAGCACTATTGATTCGATATTACCGGTTGGGTTGATAACTGAGTTATTGTATATTGTCAGTTTTAACGGCACCAGAACGACCAGTAAAGAATGAGCCTTACTTTGGCTGCTTTAAAAAAAATAACAAGAGATAAAGCTTCACTATGTGTTGGATAGATGCAATTCTTCTTATACAATTTTTTAAACCACATTACTGAATTACATCACCTTCGGTTTGATGTTTAATACTCATCTTAAGAAATTCTGTCGTTCTGTTTTTGTTTTACTCCGGATGTTTTCAGTTTCTATCTTTTTTTCTGTTTATCTTACTATGTTAAATGTCTTGCTATGTCACCTTTTGTGCACCTTACCTGTTAATTTCAATAAGAGATCATGAAAGGAAATAAAAACGATTGAATTAGAATGTTTTTTTTTTTTTTTTTTAATACACCATTTCCCACTGCTTCATGCTACGGGGTACAATAATGTATGCTGTCCACATTAAGGACCATTCTCAAAGTGCCTACAGCAGGACCATCAGCCATGATGTGAACCCAGAGTATTTGGAACAAAAGCTGGCTTCGTTAACATTCATAGCCAATTGCATTTTTACCTCTATAACAAGGATGGTCAGCTCGACAGAATGTTCCAACTGCAATTGTCGGACATTAAATGATGAGGAAAAAAAATAAAAACCCCAGCGAGGCTTCTTCCTGCTCGGTGGTGTCTCTGACGCCATGCTTTCTCAGTTTGGGCACAGAACTTCGATGGAGTGTTACGCAAATAAAGGGAAGCTGTCGGCACTCCCTCTGAGCTGAGAGCAAGGAAAAGAAAAACAAAGAAAATCGTGAGCTCCAGTATGGGAACTGAGCTGAAGATGGAGGTCATTCCTTGTAATAAGCTGAGGTTTCGTTTACACCGTCCCCAAAGACCACCTTCAGTGACATCTCTCTGTAATGTCTCTTACCGTATATCAGTTGGTCATTAATTAAGACATTGTTTTTTTCTCTGAGAAAGAAAAATATAATATAGACACTCTGATCAACCAAAACATTATGATCACCCCATGTGAAGCGAAAAATGTTGACTTGCAATCTGGCCAAAACTTGAGTGTCAAGGTTTTGGAGGTGTTAGACAGTAAGCTAACATTTAGTACTTCAAGTCGAGATGTTGACTGTAGGAGAAATGGGCAGGGATAAAGGTCGGTGTGACTTTGACAAGAGCCAAATGGCAAGGCTCGTGGAGTGCTCATGGTCAGTCGTGGTTAGAGTGGTCTGAGGAGAAAAAAAACGACGAACCACTGATAGGGTGCTGGAGAGCCAAGACTCATTGATGCGAGATGTAGCAAAACAAAGAGAAGGGGTTCTGTGGCACAAATAGCAGATCATTTTGATGATGATCACGGAAGTAAGGTGTCCCGACACACAGTGCAGAGATCGCCGCTGCTGTGGATCGCTGCGGTAGCTGTGGATTGAACTTGTAGGTCCAGCGCACCCTACAGATGCTCGATGCGTTCCCGGCAGCCCACAGAAAATGAGCCTCATTGGGCCAAGCAACCTTCTTCCATTGTTCTAATGTCTAGTTCCGATGCTTGTGTACCCATTCTAGACAGGCATCAGATCAGCATGGACTCTCTGGCTGATCTGCAGCTGTGTAATCTCATATACAACAGGGCTGGATATGCACCATGACAGACCATGACCATTCCAGAGATACTCTGACCCAGTCACCCTTGTCAGACTCTGATCATTATCCCTGCCAATTTCTTCTTCATTCAACATGTTGACTATGAATACCAAATGTTAGCTTAGCATCTAATACAATCCAGAGCCTGACTTTATACGTGGACTCATCGATGTACATATATAGAAAACCAAAAAAAACAAAGAGTACTCTGCAATACATAATATACTATATTCACAGAGCTATTTTACTGCGGCATTCTAGCAGTCTGTTACCAAGATGTCATCTAAAGCTTTAGCTGTAACTGAACGAAGAGTATGAACTGAAGAAGCACACAAACCTGAGTTCATGAGTTTGAGTTTTCATCTGTTTTGTCTGGGGTCCGTGCTTTCAGTGTTCCAAACAAGTGGCAGTGCTTGGCTATAAACACAAACGCAACAAAATCAACTAAAAAACGATGAGATTTCACTTGTTGTTAAGAAAATTACAAGACGAAACTTACAGATACTTCATGTATGCCTGTGGACAATCTGAGCTTAAGTTCCTATGAGTTTATAAGATACAAATAGAGGCTTTTACTCCATAATGTAAAACCCGGTTGAAAATTAGGCAACATATACTTATAAACATATTCATAATGGTATTCACTTTCTTGGTAGTGCTAGTACAGTAGTAGTGGTAGTAGTAGTAGTGTGGTAGTACAGTAGTAGTGTGGTAGTACAGTAGTAGTAGTAGTGTGGTAGTACAGTCTCGAAGCTGGTTTGGATGTTTCAGATTTATAGCTGTATACCAGTTGTATACATGTCAATGAGTCGTGCACTTACGTAACCAGCACACTCACAAACGCATCCCTGCCTACACAGTGAACAAACATTAGCCTTATCTAAATTAGCAGAGCTGAATGCTTCTGTTTACATGATCAACCTGCATGTTGTCTCTGAATCTGTTGTTGTTTTTTGTGCATATATTCATTTTCTTACGCACATTTCCTGTAATTTTATTTTCAGCCTTCTTTCAACACTATTGCTACATGCATTACAATCAATGCTTTTATGAGAGCCATGATTTTTAGTGTTGTTAAGTGAATCAGCCGTATGACAGCTACATGACACACGTGGGAAGAGCTTCTCCAAACTTGTGTGCTCTTGTGCATTATTAAAAAAAAAAAAAAAAAAAAAAGCTGCAGCTCGTGTTACTGCACCAATCTAAATCCCTCCACTTTGCAACACAGTTTGTAATTATCTCATATATATTAAATATGTTGGAGAAAATCACAATTGTTTTTAATTCTATTATTTCTGTATTAAGACCATGACGTCCTCCTATCTTGCCTTAGTAGTATTTTTTTTTTCTGGTTGATCAGTTAATTGAAAAACCTTGACTAAAGTAACCTTGGAAGAAGTCTTAGGGGTAATGAGAAGACCCTTTTATTGGTGTCTTTTGAGAAATCAGTTTAAATGTTTCAGTAACTGGAAATTACAATAAGAACTGAAGAATGTAAACCCAGTTGTAAACCCTGTTCAGATTTATAATTTATTACCATAATTGATTGAGAGGAAAATGAAATTTATCATTTATTAATTGGGTTCCCCCAGTCTGATACAATTGAGCAGAACTGCAGTGGGTTGAGTAGATGATGAAATGGCTCTGAGGTGCGATTCCAGGCTGAGTGTGTTTTCTTGCACTTGATGTGTTTGTCATGATTCAAGTTAAATGTGAAAAAAACTGTAAGCTTCACACAAAAGTATCTTAAAGGAAATTTAATAAGCTGTTTACAAATAAGTGTTGGATTTTGACCATCTACTTCTGGCTTTATATCTCTTTAACCATCTTTAAATAATAGCAAAGCATACTGTTAAACCAGAGTTAAAATTGCAGACTTAGCTAGGACCATCTGTAGATCTACACAATGTGAACGTGATGCATGTAATCATTAACCTTGGCACAAACGGGGAATGAACTTAATTAATTAAATCATTATCCATTTCCTCTGATCCATAATTATTTTAAAGAGATGGAAAAAAATCCAAAAAGACCGCAGCTCTGAGGTTATCATGCTATCCAATTAGCCTGCCAGAGGGAGATTATGTTACCTAGATACCAATGGGAAAGTGTGATTTCTCTGTCAGACGGAGTTTTATAATGCAGAGTGCAATTACTTAAATAGGTCAGCCGAAGACACGGTGAGGCTTTTCTGTCTACCTGCGAGGAGTACTTTGAAAGCGCTCCTTCACGTAGCTGCGAAAACCTTCCCTTCCTCCCTCAGGTTGTTTCTTCCCCCTGATGTTTTTCTCGACAGGAGCCGCTAATTAAATTTCACAGACATGTATAACCTTGTTATACAGAACCTATGGAGAAATGATCCAGTACACGCCGAAGAGCAGCCAGACTGTGAAGTTACGGCTACGGAAGCGCGGCACGGGCTGATTTAATGGCTCAGGCTGCACGGAGGCTTCCCATGTTGTTTTTTTTCGGCTATGTTTTGGTTTCAAGGTTTTTGTAAATATTTGAATAAATAAATTCTGGAAATATGTGTCATTTAGCTAACACATCAATGCATCGGCCCAGTAATAATTCTAAAATTATGTTTCATTTACAAAATTTTCAAATTCAATCTCGTATCATTAATAATCTAAATATCACTGGATGATCTACCAATAGTAGGCTGACAGTTTGAATTTTTTTCACTTTTTTGCAGTGGATACAACAAAGAAAACCAGCCACACTTTGCTTTGCTAATTAACTGTATAATTTCAAATAGGTTCTACTGATGTACTGCAGAACCGTTCCATCCAGGGTGTGCCCTGCCTTACACTTTCCCCAGGAAAAGCTTCTGATCGTGACATATTGTTAGATTGAGAAAGTATGAAGGGGCAAACAGATTAATATGTCAGTTGCAAGCTGGGTACGGAGGTGGGTTCATGGATGAAGAGCATCTGTTCAAGCTGCAGAAAGTTTCCTAATGGGACGTGACTCGCTCCATTAAATCAGATGCATAAAAGGATTAGTTTAAAATTATAGCGTCCAAAATGAAAATGAGAGATCTTTACACTGTAACTTCAATACCATCAACCAACACTCGGACACCAGAAATGGGAATATTACTTTCCATATGTACTGATGTATATTGATCACTTAATATCTTTTAAAATAAGAAATGATTTTGTTATTTGGCAAAATGACATAATTTGTGTTGAATCTTTACTCTCTTCCCTCATTGGCTGTTAAGGTGACAGCTTGATCTCAGATGTACTGAATCTCAGAATCCAGTGAATTTTTACATTTTTATTCGACAGAGGCTATTGCTTCTCCAAATGGAAGACAAACTCACAATGTTTATGTGCACGTTGGTGTTTCTGTGTACAGTAGGAAGCTTTTTCAATTTCTGATCCCGTTACTGCTATTTTTTTTTTTTTTTTTGCGGTTGTCAGCAAGACGTCAAATCTGTAGAAAGCCAGTCAGAGCAGAGTGACCCAACGGTATTTTGGTTCAGCTTTAATTAGTAGAAAGCCCAGTGATTCAAAAACTGAGCTGAGACACATCAGCTACACACATGACTAAATGATTTTTTTTCAGTTCCCTACAGTTCTCAGTTCTGAAACTGAGAATGTCTGGTCCTCTGTCTTGGAACTGCAAGGCCTATAGCTCCAGTACTATTGGTCCATTTGTGTTCTGGTTAGGCTACTATTTAATGTCAATGGATAATCATATTTGACAATACTCAGGGCTAGTCGCTGTTCATTTCAACTACATTTCACACAAAATTAGAGGGAATGAGGGCTTCAAAATAAAAATGGCCGACAAACTAGCTACCTCATTTAATTAACTTTTACAAATTAATGCATTTAATAGAGCATGACATGTGATGCTTATAAGAGGAAACAGTGCTGAATCATTCTGTGCAAACAGCCCAAAATTATTCATTTCTCATTACACACCATGCACAGCTGTGGTTGGGCACGGTAACATCATTTCAATATTACTTATTTTTCTGACACACGGAGAAGCATGGGACGCTGTCAGCAATTTAGACGCGCCAGGAAGGAATGGGCAAATACTGGCGCTTTCTGTAGCCGCCACGACCACACAGGTGTGAGGAGGGCTATTTAAAGACTTTACGCCGTCGCACTGTGTTACATTGTACTTTTTCTGATGACGGCTTGGCTAGTGAGAAGGGAGAGAGAACAAGCTGTTCTTTAGCTATCAACCTGAATGCGTTTTTAGCACGTTATTGAGTTCCTTATTTATTTTCCCAAAAAAGGAGCTTCAACCTCATTTAAAAGGTTTAATTCCAAACCAAACTGCACAATAAAATTATCCTAAATGACCCCGGGTACACTGAAATTACACTGTTGTGCGTTTTCATCTTTTTTTTCCCTCCAAATCAATTTTACTCCTCCGTAAAGAACATTAAAATGTAGGGTTTATTATAGAGTTTAAATTATCTGTCATGTTTTACATTAACTGACAGAAAACGATTAGAGCATCGTACATAAGGTCTGGGATGTAGGCTCCTTGCTCCCGTCTGGATGAACTGCTGATGAATTAAGTCCCACGTGACACAGAGCAGAGACTGGGGTTCATATTGTGTCCTATATCACTCATGTATGTTCCCAGTGAAACAAAAGCCTTGTAACACAGAAGCAGCAGATTAGAAAACATCACATACATTAAACATGTTCACCCGACTGAACAGCTCTCATTTCCCTCAAACACGAAGTGGACACCAATATACATCGTTTGTATCAGTTGTAATAATAATACTAATAATAGTAATAGTAGTAGTAGTAGAAGTATTAGCGGTGGTAGTAGTACTAATTTTGAGATAGTAGCAGCAGCAGTAGTAGTAGAAGTAGTTGAAGAAATAAATATATTAATGGTAACATTTTGCTTGAGGGGACACAAATAATGCAGTATTACACTAATATTTAATGGATTAAACAAAAACTCTGTGTTAGTTACTTACTGGTCCGATGATCTTTCATCATTAATCAATCATAACAGTTCATGTATTGTACTTGAGTAGTGACTGAGTTACTAAGTTACTTGTGCCCCCTAAAGTAGTTACTGTTTTAATAATAGCAATAAAAACTATTAATTTCCTCAAAATGTTCAGATTTATTTTTCAGATGTATTGAAAAAGTTTAAAAACTGATAGAGTTTAATTGAGCTCCTGATAGAGATTCAGGAGATTAATAAGGGTTTTGGATTCATGAAAGTGTAAACAGCAACCAAAATGATATACCAGCACTTGCTATCTGTTACAGAACAACATGGGCATGTATGTAAAAATGTGTCACGTCAGCTGAGTATACATTACATCAGTCTTTCTTCTCATGTCTTCTACTTGACGAAGTTGCCCAATGGGGTAGGTTGACCTTCGGATTAAAGGAAAGAGCGCCCCCTACTGAAAGAGCGAGTCAGTGCCCAAAGCAATTTGTTTTCCTCTGCGATCTTTCCTACCCCTACGGTTCTCTCAGCTTGAGCGTGTGAAACAGCTCCATGTTGTTTTGTGAGGTACTGGAGCCTGAAGCTGTTTTCTTTTTGACAGTGCACGTTATTAAGGATCAACATGGCTATGCATTCGGTAATGCGAAAGTGGTATCGGAGCACAAACAGAGCAGAGTGCAGAAACACCGCAACAAACAACATTTTGTACAGGGGCCCTCAGCCATGTGTGCATGGAGTTATATAATGATTGAAGAAATGTGTCTTTAACCTATCACACGGAATGTGAATGGGAAAGGTCATCTGCCACCCCATTCAATAAACAGATAAAATGTCGATCGCATGCCGGAGAGATGTTCTATTATTAAAGTTAAATTGGGGAAGAAGTGTATCTGCAATTACGGACAGCAGCAACAAGAGCTACACGGGCAACGCGAGTCGCTTTATTCTGTGCTGAGAATTTCTGTGCAGACGTTGCTTTGAGGAACTTTGCCCCTGAGACTCTCCCTCTTCTCTGTGTAGGAGGTTTGTTATGAGGATGGAAAGGTGGCTGACTTTTTTTTTTTTTATTTTATTTTTTTGAAGCTGACGGTTTGTGAAGTGCAGCCTACTTCTTTGGCATCCGGAGGCAAGCTCCGAGTTCGACAAACATTTACAGTGGGTGGCGGCTGGAGATGCTATATTTCATTATAAGGTGTACCAGTGCGGTGCTGAATGTAAACTTGGCCAGTTCGTCTGCTCAAGTTGACTCCCGGCCCTGTTAGCTCAGCGAAAAACGGGTCGGGCCGTCTTGCCGCAACTGTGCGGCGGTGCCACAATCGTCGAGGCCCAACAGTGGGCTTGAATTTGTCATGAATGTTCCCCAAAATACATTCTAACCACTCACCTCCACCCCACCCATCTACTGGGACCAGAGCCTGGACCGTCCTGTGAGTAGGACCTCAGGGCTCTCACCTGGATGGTGCGATCCAAGGACAACACAACCCCCGTTGTCCAAACTCATCTGGCCACTGGATCGGTGCGGCCCTCTTGAGATGGTTCCGATTCCCATGAATGACTGTCTGTCTCCGGATAAAAGAAAGAAATAAACAGAGGTAGAGAAAAAAATAATTAGATGTGTCACTTTCTTGAAACGGAGCACTTCACAAGCAGGCTGCCACGATTAAAAAATGCTCAGGAGGGAAAAGTTGCACTGGGGCATTGACAGCTGTCTTATTTTAGAAGAGCAGGTTTTGCCGAAGGGATTTTGGCCTGTAATTTTCCATTCATATCCATTATACTTCAGCACCCTTGTTCCAAACTCAACTGATGTCTTGCGAAATACTTATGAAGCTGTTGATGTTCAGATGCCATATAGGTGATAAACGTGCAGATTATAGCTGTTCCATTTCATAATCGATACGATGATAATGATAATAATAATAGTCCAGTTCTCTGCAAAGTGCTTGCTCTGGGTTATGGAGAGAAACTCTGTAGATGGTAAACAGGACTGCAGTCACAGACATGTCACACAACTGTTTGAAAGCTGGCGAGAATCACTTTTTATTCAAAGCTTGAATTACCAATCAGTCAGTCGGCCAAAATTTGTCAGACAGTTATCATAAAGTGCAGTTCAGGGGATAATCCAGCAGGAAGGGCATTGTTGCAAATAGAGTACATCTCCCCACTTCTTTGGCCGTTGTAGGTAATATAACGTCTTGAACAGACTTCTAAAGTGCGGTTATGAGATGCCAATTAACTGCTGTTTGTTAACAATAATCACATTTTTGCTGCTTGGCAAAGTTTATGAACAACAATCAAACAGCAATGCAGCACTTTGGTGTTCATCCACCTGTCTTCACAGTCACGTACCCAGCATTGACGTCATGGTGACCCTATTCATAAAAAGCATAGGGCACAAAAACACGAAAGCCCCAGGTAGATTTGTTCAGTTGATGTTGTAAGACCAGAGCTGAGCAAAATGAAAAGACATCACATTGGTTTTTGTAGCATAGCTAAAGGGTCAAGGGTCATTTAGCGTGTCAAAATTAATTTATGCACATGATCAGTTTACCAGTAGTTAACGTTCAAAATATAAGAAATCCAGACTGCCAATCAATGGTGTTGTTGATCGTCAGCAATGAATGACAAGATGTGTACTTGAACTTCACTGTGTCTCCGGTCTGTTCACCGGTGATTTTCCAGAACTTGTTGACAACCTCAGCTTTCTGGACCTAACCAGCTTATGTCTTAGTCAAGACCCTGAACTATCTAATCCTAACCAAAATCACTCAAATTCTCCGGTAAAATGCTTTATGTCCATATAGTATGCTGTTTACATGCACACCGTTTTTAAATTGTACAAATGTTTCTGTAATGCTTCTAACAAACCTTACTTTTCAGTACAATTTGTCCTAAAGGAGTGGCTTTAATGTGTTAACATTTGTTTTATTTCACATATCAATTTTTATAACAGGGAGCATCTAATTAGACTTGAGTGACTCTTTTCATAATAAGTGAATAATACAATGTAAATGTAATATTGATTTAGGTTATTATACAGGTGATTTTGAGGTTTTATTATGACAATTCCTTGTCATTAAGTTTAATCTGACTATTTCATTTCATGTAAAGTGTGGGAATGAAGATTTATAGGCAAAGCAAAACATACACAGAACTATTTATATAATATGTGAATGCTCAGGGCTGCGCTTTTGTCCTGTAATTGTTGTCACACTTAGAAGGGCAGGTCCTAACTTCAGGCTACACTAGAATGGGTGTGTTAGCAATGGGAATAGACGGCATAAGGACAATCCTCAAATCATCTCTCTTACACACACACACACACACACACACACATTTTTGTGGGGACCATTCATTCATTTCTATGGGAAAATGCCTAATACAAACATTGATAACCCTAACCCCTACCCAGCCCTAACCTTAACCATAAGGAACCAAACAAAATATAAGACTTTTGGCATTTTTTCTTTGAATTCACAGATCTTTATAAAACAGTTGCCCCATTTGAGGCCTGAAAAAAATGTCCCTGCAGGGTCAAAATAGCAAGTTTTTATTACATTACAATGTTTGTTATTATCATTGTAATGTTTGTTATTAATGTAGATCACCTCTGTTAAATCATGTTAGATATATTTCCATGTTGCTCATGAGTGTTCCATGAATGCTTATAAAGGTGCATGATGCAGGTGCAGTTAGAAGCATTATAATCATTTCTTTAGATTAGATTGGATTAGATTAGAATATCGATCCCAAAGGAAATATAGGTTATGTTGTATTACTAGCAGAGTTGCATAATTCAGTTCCAGAGAGTAAAAGTCCAGACCAGGATTTTGTTTCAACCATTCAGCTGAGCATAAAGAGTCAGTCACACAGGTTGGTTGAAACAAAATCCTGATCTGGACTTTTACTCTCTCGACCTGGATTACCCAACTCTGATTACTTACATGTATTTTTGCTATACAGTGTCTGGTTTGGGAAGGTGCATCTGTAAGGTTGATTTTACGTAAGTGTTTGTGGGATGGATTACTTACACTAGTCGGGAATTGCGTGTACAACTTTTAACATGTCTTGTATGTGTGCACACTCATGTGCTCACATGCTCCACTGCCTGGCTGGTATCCTGTTGTCATCCTTTCAGCGTGTTCAGCATCCTTTTCAGCTTCTTCAGATGAGATGATACTTTAGAGCAGCATGTCAAACTAGCCTGAAATGGCGTGGATGGAACCTTTGTGGCCACTGCCCTTGTGTTGTGAATGTGCAGCATATACGGTCAATTAGTAAAGATGTTTAAACAAAGCTCTTATATATCTGAACAATCAACAGCAGCCCTGATCAAGGAAACGCTGGGAAAAGGAACGAGGCCCTAGTAAACAGTGAGACGAGCAAATCAGCCCAATGTGGCTATTTATAGTCAGACTTGGCAATACTTGAAGGTAGCTTGAAGTTCTTAATTGAATGTTGCTATTGTAGGAACATCAATCTAAACATTTAAGCCTTTTTTCTATTTCTTAGAATCAAAATGGTCTCCGTTAATCCTTGGGATATAAACCCTGACTTTGGTCATATTTTAATTGAAAACGCAAAGAGTCAATAAAAAGAGAAGCTTCACCTCCCAGGGTTACAGAAATTGCCAGAATGTGCGAAATGTTTAAGCAGGCAGAGAAAGCTGATGCTGATTAACTAAACTGGCATAACAGAAGGATCAAAATGATCCATTTTTTTTTTGTGAAATCTGACCAAATGCCGGTTTTACTGCTTTTAATGCATTTAGGGAGTTGAGTTTCACAGGCTTAAATTTGTTATTCAGATTTGTAATTGTTATGAATAGCAATTATCCAAATGTTCAATAACAAATGAGTATAAACATTTTTCCCCTTTTTTATTAGTCATTTTTGCTTTTTAGCACTTTAAATGATGTTTAACAATTGAAATTAAGTGTCCAGCTATTGTAATAGAATTCTGTATCAACACATAAAGATGATCATTTATTTAAACGATGAACAGAAACATAAACTCAACACAAACTACAGGCTCATTTTAGCATATATGTATGGAGAAGTTACTTTATCCTTATAACATGCACTTGATGGTAGGGCAGGGATAATGTAAAGTGCATTGAGACAATGTAACATGAAAATGCTCTCCAAGTAAAATTGAATTGAATTAATTTAAATGCCAATTAAAAATGCACAAAATTTAATTCTATTACATTTTACTGGGCCGGTGTATGGTCAGTCTTGCTTCTCTTCTGAGAAAATGCTAATAATCATTAAAATAAATTCATGCATCGTTTATATAATTTTGCATGTTATACAGGTGGAAACAGGCATTCCTGTAAATGGCATTAGTGTTAAAACATGATTGACAGGTGGCGTGAATGATCCCTAAATGTAAAAGGTACCTCTGCCCACCACGTCTTGACTGCTACGTCTCACTGATTTGACAGCCAACAAGGCTTACAGGGTTAAGTCTAGTTTGATCAGCGGCAGCAGTCTGCTGGCTTAAATGCCTCATAGCCATGTGACAGAATGGGAAAAAAAATGATTGGACCATTAACACTGCAAAGCATATCCTAATTTGTGATTTTTTTTTTTTTTTATTGTCCGTACAAAATTGACACGCATGTATTTCCAGGGCAGAAGGGAGAATTCTCGGATTGTTGAGACAGATTCACGGCGTTTGGCACCGTAGACACGCAATATGCAAACTGACTTGGGAAAAGCGGGAGCTGGAATGGCAATTGGCACGTTTAAAAGGCCCACGCACCCGCGCGGGGCCGTGGCACGCAGTAGCTCTATGCCACCTCAGAAGCGGCAGGAGGGGCGACTCCCGCTGTAGCTGGGCAGGAACAGGAAAGCATTTATTTCAGGAGAATCACTGCCGAGTGACTCATATGTTGACTGGAAAGCTGGCCTGGTCTTCAACAGATGGGTGAGTCTCTCTCGCGCAATAGTGCCCCGCTTTGCCCTTCCACACCCCCCCCCCCCCCCCATATCCACACCCCCTCCAGTGGCTCCGCCCCTTTTCAGCCCACTGCACCTGTCCGTCACAATCATGTTTTTAAATAATTCTCCTTGTCAGATGCCAGAAGTTTTATGTGTGTGTGTTCGTGTGGGTTATCTATATATTACATTGCCAAATGTTCCCTACAATGTGATAAAAACTTGTTATATTGACGTTGTGGGGACCATTTTTTGGTAAGCTCAATTTTATAAAAGTCTGTGACCGCATTCAAAAAATTAAACATGTCAAAAGTCTTGTATTTTTCTTGTTAATTTATAGCAGGTTAAATTATAAACAATTATCTTAAATTAATTTCAAGTCAGGTATAGGGGTCCACAATTATTCAAGTGACAGGTTGGAAAGAATGTCATGTTTAAATCTGGAGATCTAAGGCAGAGATTTCTACTGTATACAACAGCGAAGTTAAACATTTAATTTCACAGCAGGAAATATCCTGATGGCACAGACATGTGATGGAATGGAAGGTAATCAATGAATAGTAAACAAAAAAGCAGGAAACCGTTAAAAGTTATATCTCTGTTGTTCGGAAGATTTGTCTATAAATGCTAAATAGATATTTTGAGTGTATAAAGACAATGCAAAAAGCCTTTTTCAAAGTAAGCCATAATAACGTGTCTTCTTCCATTTCACGGTGATATTTTGCTTTCTGTTTGCTAGGTTAGGACTAGTTTCCAGAGAAATATACAAAGCTAGCTTGGAAAGTTCAGGTTACATTATTGTGAGATGAATTGATACCTGTACTCGAGTTCTGTAGTAATGTCTCGCCAGAGTTCTGGTTTCAGTACGATGAGATCAGTGGATACCTGTGCTCAGGTTCTGTAGTAATGGCTCACCAGAGTTCTGATTTCAGTATGATGAGATCAAGGAATACATGTACTCAGGTTCGGCGGTAATTACTTGTCAGAGTTCTGATTACGGTACGATGAGATCAGTGAATACCTGTTCTGAGGTTTTGCAGTAATGGCTCGCAAGATCTCTGGTTTCAGTACGATGAGATCAGTGAATACCTGTGCTCAGGTTCTGCAGTAATGGCTCGCCAGAGTTCTGGTTTCAGTACGATGAGATCAGTGAATACCTGTACTCAGGTTCTGCAGTAATGGTTCACCAGAGTTCTGGTTACAGTACGATGAGATTAGTGAATACCTGTACTGAGTTTCTGCAGTAATGGCTCACAAGAGTTCTGGTTTCAGTACGATGAGATCAGTGAATACCTGTACTCAGGTTCTGCAGTAATGGCTCGCAAGAGCTCTGGTTTCAGTACGATGTGATCAGTGAATACCTGTACTCAGGTTCTGCAGTAATGGCTCGCAAGAGTTCTGGTTTCAGTACGATGAGATCAGTGAATACCTGTGCTCAGGTTTTGTAGTAATGGCTCACCAGAGTTCTGGTTACAGTACGATTAGATCAGTGAATACCTGTACTGAGTTTCTGCAGTAATGGCTCACCAGAGTTCTGGTTACAGTATGATTAGATCAGTGAATACCTGTACTCAGGTTCTGCAGTAATGGCTCGCCAGAGTTCTGGTTACAGTACGATGAGATCAATGGATACCTGTACTAATGTGCTGAGGTAATGATTATTGGTATTCTACCTTAACAGCTAGTGAATCCTGTTGAAAAGGAAGTCGGGGGTGGCCATTGTGTGGTATCTTCTGTCTTGGGTCTTGCGATCACCCAGACTTGTGGACAGCAAAGCCAACAAACAACCTCAAAGAAAATCCTCCAAGTCACCCTGTCTTACAGCACAAAGCTGTCAGTGTCTCTGCAGGAGGGGAAACTGATTCACTCAAATAAAAAATGACAATTGTGTCAAGCCACATGTAGTGAAGAGGGCATGGAAAAAGGGATGCGCTGAGTTAATTAACTGAAAGAGAGGTAGAAATATGCATCACTGACCACGAATGTGTCTCCCAGATGGAGCTGGAGTTTTGAACAGCTCATTGTTTTCCAGTGCAATTTTCCTAGTGGAAATTTCATCAGAAATTAACCAGCATGCTTAAGAAGGTTTTCCAACTGGTTTCAAATGGGTCTTAGAACAACCAGATTAAGTCTCTGCAAATCACCAGTAAATGTATTATTTTTGATTTTACATTCTAACTGCATTCTGCCAATCTGTGTACCAGCAGGTAAGTAATATATGCTCCCTGAAATGCATTTGAGAACTGGTTTAAACTGGAACTTTAACCACGACGACATGGCAAAAGCGACTGGAGCCATCCCACCCCACATCCCATGATTCCATCAATTTAACAAAAAAGCAATAACAAACGTCTCTTATCGTGGCCTCATTGCCGAAGCCCCGGGTCCTCAGCGTGTAACCGTGGTGAGGGTTCTCCTCTGATACACTCGCATTCTTCCTGCCCACCATGGCAGGGAATGTGCCAATTAGCGGCGATTGCAGCGGGAGGGGTCGGGGCCGGG
>JAODKE010000125.1:28848272-28860314 GCA_026779605.1 Mormyrus hasselquistii
CCCCCCCCATGCCTGCCCTGTGGAAGCAGAGTCCGCCGGCGGTAACAAGACTGAAGCGCATCTAAGGGAAATGAGCCGTTCGTTAGGAGAGCTGAGCTGACGTTGTCAAACACCGTCGTGCCTCCAGTGGGAGCGGCAGCGTCTGCGACCAACCGCCCTCATCAGTACCAGTTAGGCGTTATCTGGCCTAATTGCTATACAAAGGGTGGGGGAGGACAGGGAGGGGTAAATGTCATGCACACACGCATGACACTCACAGACGCCTGCTTCCACACAAATCCATATGTGCGTCTGTCGCCGCTACACGGTAGAGAAACATCTCAGGTAGCAGGGAGTGAGCTAAGCGGGATCCTGGATGAAAACTGACAAACATGAACTGCCTCTCACCCTTACAGAACTTGCAATACCTTGCAACCTTAGGACTTTTATTTTGACACACCTGAGCTCATTTACCTTGCAATTTTCCATAATAAAAGTCATTGCCTTACTTTTGTATTATTCATCTATATATGCATCCTCCAACTGCTTATCCTTTAGAGCATAGAGCCTATCCCAGGATGCATAGGGCTCAAAGCGGGGGAAACCCAGCAAGGGGTTATTTATGTCCTATTTGAACTTATTTTAATATTTTGCCTTAATGTATGCTATGGTGTTTTGCCTTGAAGTTGAATATTTATTTAGGAGTTGTGTATTTATTTAGGAGTTCAATGATGTTCAGTTGGTAAAGTGCAAGAGGATATGGATAAATAGTCTATGAATGGACGGAGGGAAACTCAAGAGCTCAGATGCCATATCACGAAATGAAATGGAAGACTGTGTTCAAATCACATGTAGAATGTACCGAAGTATTAGTAATAAGATCTATTTTTAAGGAGAAACCAACTAGGCAGTACTGTTGATTAATACCAAGTACCAACCTCTAACATATAACACCCGGCCTGAACATTATCCTCACTTTATGCAGGATTAATGACATTTAATCCTGTAATGTGCTATGGTGTAATTAATCTTAAAGTTTTACTTATTAATGCCTAGCACAGGCAAACAAATCTTCTACAGAAATCTTTCTGTGGTGAGTCTGTATCTCTGTTGTAGCCTTTTTATGCCATTTCTGTGATAGTATGCAATAGCTCGCTGTTGGCATTGTAAAAGCAAATAATATGAGTAATCTAATAAGTTAATTCTCGAAGAAAAAAAAAAGCTGCAAATTGATCGCGATAAATCAATAGAATGCATGCTAAAATAATGTCTTAATATTCCGTAATATGATTAAGCTCATCCCCTACCACTGTAAGCTTAGGAGTTAGATAAAGGAATGGCTTCACTTTATAAATGTGGTCATTGTCTTGACATGCATGAGAGGCTTAAGCTTTAAGACTTTTGCAGATTGATCAAGAAGTCTTTCTAATGATGAGCATTTGAATATGTTTCTTAATAAATTTTTACATTGAACTCATTCAGTAATGCCCCTTCTTGTGATTTTCGCCAATACTGTGCAATGCCATTAAATCCAATCTGTCTAGTGGTTTTACACATGTAAAAACAACATATGCAGGCTGGCTTTTTTCCCCAATATGTAAACAGAGACCATATTTCTTAATGAATATAAAAATATAACCATGAGATACTACAGTCAATGAGGATTCACCGCTGGGGTCTCAAACAAAGAGAAGGGCGGCTGTTTTCTGTTGTTCTCGTTTTACCTGAATACTTAATTATCTAAATGAATATGCCGGTCACAGGACTAATTTAACTCCTCCCAAGGTCAACGATGACAATGATTTACTTTGACCCAAACTGTCGGAAAGACATTAACCTCTCTAGGATGTCCTTTAGAAGTCCTGATGTAAACATACCCAGTGATAGGGCCGGAATGGTCGCGGGCAGCTACTAGTAGTTAAGGACACCGACTTCTGACCCAAAGGTTGTCAGTTCATGTCCCAGGAGAGGGTCCTGCTGTAATAGCCTTCAGCGAACTACTTAACCTGAATTTCGCCAGTGAAATATCCTGCTCTAAAAATGGGTAATAAAGTTGCTTTGGGTAAAAGTATTAGGCATGCAGCTAAATTTTAAATTTCCAGGCTTCCCTGATTTTGTGAAACAATAAAGTGAAGAACCCTGTTCCGGGATGTTGCAAGTCAAGCAGAGAGTAGATTCCGATGTTTTGAAACCCCTGAAAGTAACATAGCTCCAGGTTTGATGCCCGAAGCTATGTGTTTGTATGTCTGTGTGTGTGCATGTGTGTGGATTACGTTTATATTACATTGTGGGGATCAAATGTCCTCCACAATGTGATTGAAAACTGCTAATTTGACGTAGTGGACACCATTTTCAGGTCTCCACAAAGATTTGTGAATGCAATAAAAAGATTTAAATTGCCAAAAGTCTTGTATTTTGTTTGGTTACTTATGGTTAAGGTTACAGCTGGGTAGGGGTTAAGGTCGTCATGTTGGGAATAGAGTTTTCCCTATAGAAATGAATGGAGAGCCCCCACAAAGGTATAATTACAGATCTTTGTGTGTGTGTGTGTGTGTGTGCGTGTGTGTGTGTGTGTGTGTGTGTGTGTGTGTGTGTGGAGTTTGCATGTCTTTCTAGTGTTTGAGGAGGTCTTCTCCAGAGGCTCTGGTTTTGTAGTCAAAAAAAATGAAGTTAGGAGAATGAGTGTCACTATCTTTCCTATAGTGTGTGATTGTGCGTCAATATAAATACCAGAGGTGGCGATTCCAGGTCCAGAAAGTACAAATCCAGACCAGGATTTTGTTTCAACCAACTAGTTGTGTACTCTGTGACTGTGACTCTTTATGCAACCAACTGGTTGGTTGAAACAAAATCCTGGTCTGGATTTGTACTTTCTGGACCTGAAATCGCCACCTCTGATAAATGCCATGCCTCATATTATGTGTTTCCTGAGACAGCTTCCAAAACACCCTCTAACAGGTGATTGGATGGATGGATGGATGGATGGATGGATGGATGGATAGGGTTTATCATTTGAGATTTTGCCATCAAAGGTAAAGGAATCTCATGGTGCTGAAAGGGTTCCCTGACAGCAAAAATTGTGTGGCGGAGTCAGATTTCTGCCTTTGTACATCCTAATTGAGGGAAATCAGGTGCGACTTCAAGTCCATGGTACTCCCTCAACTCTGCAAATTTACTTTGTGACAAATTGACTGTCACTGGCTGGAAGAATCAAGTGGGTTAATTAACTGCAAACTATTTTATTGTGAGCCTCTCGAGAGGTATTTTAGTGGAGTACACTGGACCTACACTTGTGTCTGAGAAGGAGGTATCGCCTTATGTAACAATCATGAAAGAATTGTAGCTATCTGCAATGCTGTTAGTCATGAAAGAATAATTATATTCCACCTTATATGATGCCGTTGTTTCTATGCACTTTATAAGGGTGCTTTTCATTAAACCATGTCAGTTGTATAAGAGCAAGATCAGGGAATGCAATGAAAAGGTCAACTAGTGTATAATGATGAGCTAGCTGTATTTTTGTGCCAGTGAGGTTAATAAACACCAGTAGTCAATACTTCAAGAATGAATCTGAAGAATATCTCCAGTCTCATTTCCCTTCATATTTCATTTAAAGTTAAATCCATATATTAGTTTTTTCTTTTAATTTATTACGTACAGTAATGTGGTCATTGAGCAGGAGCAAAACACAGCAGATTCCTCAGTTGTTAAAATGACGGGATTCATTGTAAATTCACGGGAGGGAGTACGGCAATACCTTAATGCCTGTAATAAATAGGCAGCCTGGAAGACACCTGTTTTGTCCATTTTCGGTCAGGGGAGTAACCGGCGTCTCGGCCCTTTGATCAATCCGGAGAGACGGGCACAGCAGCAGAGCAAACAGCGCGCCGCCCCCAGCCACCGTCTCGCACCTCCACGTTCCCCGGGACCGAGGGGAAGGACGCGTAGTGTCCCAGCTCTCGACAGAGGAGATAAATCACGCCGTGCGCCGGAGGACAGCAACCCCCCCCCCCCCCCCCCCCCCAGGGCTGCCGGCTGGAAAGTTCATTACTACACCGCTGCTTTTCCCTTCCTGTGTGTGCCACGGCGGACAGAGGCCGGCCCCAGATGGACAGCCCACATCTGTCACCCTCTGACGGAGGGCAAATCCATATCCCGCCCCAGACAGGCAGCTATGAACTGGGGGGAGCCGCATTTTCCACATACTTAAAAAACAATTACCGTGAAGATCCTGCTAAAAAATAATAAATAGATCATAGTTGATATTAGTAATATTTTAATAAATAGCTTATTACTTAACTTGCTTATGCGTCACATATTTAAAAATACTGTTATAAAGTTCAACACTATATATGATCATTTAATGTACATCTGCATTTGTATGCATAGACGTTTAGAGGGTGATGAGGTTGTTTATGCTATGTGCTATTTTGCTATTACTTTCTATGCAAAACTGTCTGCAGCTATTCGCCCGTGAGAAATGGCTCCTAGTAAAGGCTGAAGACGAACAGAAAAACATCCTGCCTAATGTCGATCGGCTGTCCCCATCTCTTTTACCGAGATTCATTTTCAGAACTTAACTGCTATGTTACGCCATATCATTAAACGCCTGAACAGAGTGAGCCAATTAACTTAAGATTTTTGCCGTGGCGAAATTTAGCATGGCAGTGTCGTCAGATGTGAGTGTAATGTGAGTATAATGCATTTGGGTGTATGCACACTGCGCTGTGTCACTTTTCCAAACAGAAAAATTGCAGTAATGGAATCCCTAGCTCGGCACAGAGTCACGGAGCACACGGAGTATGGGAAATGGGATGCGAACTTAATGAGGCCATAGAGTGAGATTTTCCTCCGCTATGCTACAGCTGGTGTTGGGCCCTGGGATTTATGGGGAAGACTTTCCTGGCAGGGCATGTAATTGAATTGACCTTGCGACCATTTCAAGTGGATCGATTTCTCCACTTAACTGTTGAAACCCAAGATCGAAAGGCCCAGGGATATTCATAGCGTATTCGGGTCTGATCGTAACAGGTGTAGGTGAATGTGGGAAAAAAAATGGAATTCCTCACTTGTATGTTGGGGTCTGTATATATTCTCACAAAGCGTCACACATATAATCACCTGGAGAAGACAATTAAAGGACAGATTGTTCTTTAAAGTTCAGCCTGCTTCCTGTAAAAGTAAAAAAAAAACACATGGAGATTAACAGCCACGCACCAGCTATTTGCTGTAATAATATAGCGGAATGCCCCAGGGTCAAAACTAGTGCATACTGTACAAAGATAACTGTGGCAAATCTGTGATTATTATGTAAACAAGCTTAATAATGAGTGTTGTGTGCTACTCACATGATCATTTTGTGGTCTAGCTAAATAAAGTAAAAGATAAAGTTAAAATCTGATTAATTGCTGCAAGGATAAACAAACTGTCACCTAAGTAACTGATCTGAGCAGTTTATTTTGCTTTGCATTTGACGGTTAGCTATCGTTACTGTGACATACAGTAATTTGCAACAGATGAGAAAGAAAAATATGTTTAGATTCCTTTGTGTTGACTTTAATTTTATGTCCATCAATGGTGCCCAACAAGGCATCAGTAACTTTTTGGAGAATGTATTGAATTCTCATGACTTTTCATTGTGTAATGTTGAGTTGCGTGTTATTTTTTGTTTTTCTTATCAAATTTGCACTTACTATCCAGATAAATAGCTTGAAACATATTCTGCGACGGCCTGTGGCTTTCGCACAGCACTGGACATTTGGGACAAATAACTTGCTCAAAGACTGAATGACGCCGCCTCCTCTTGGGCTTGAATCGCCAGCCATTCTGATCGCTCCGCAAAACGTAACGCTCAGCGGACAAGGCAGGACTGAAGTCGTACCATTGAACAAATGAAACTGCTTCAATGACAAAAGTCAAAATAGGGGCAGCAGGTCCTGTGCTCCGGGGGCTTTTTACCGCGAACATGGGGAAAGGCGAATGGGCCCGGTTATCATCGAAACCTTTGGGGACCGGGAGCTGCGAAACAAGCATCCCCTTCCCAATAGCACACTATTTTTTAATGGTTATCCTGAAGGCTGCTTTGACTCTCCGGGTTTTTTTTTTTTTTTTTTTTTTTTTTTTGTGTAGTTTTCGTTTTTCATCTTGCCTCATCAAAATGAGGGGGGGGGCAAATAACGCAAGGCACAAAAGCAGGCGGACATAAAGGCGGCGTGGTGGGCCGTCACACGGTGTGGCGTGCCACGGTAGCGAGAGGAGTTACCCTTTCCAAGGGCTCCCTCATGCTGGTTATCTCGATAGAGCAGCTCTTAAATTGTAACAGGTCCTGGGGGATTCACAAAACTGGGCCACCAGATTGGGAGAAGTTAGAATCGTACCATCAGAAACAAGCTACACTAAATCCTTGAAACGGATACATGCGTGTGGTACAGCTGCCCCGAATCTTGGGACTTTACACTGAGAATAATACTAATGACAGTTGATTTTTTAAATGCAAACAGAGGAAACAGACATTCACCTTTTTCTGTTGGAATCCAGGTTGTTTTTTCTTTTTTTGTTCACAGGAAGTGAGTGACCTTTGTCTGTTGTGAAGGTGGATTAGAGGAGATTGTCCTCATGGCAGGTGCAGAAGGCAGAGTCCCAGTAGCTTACGTATCATGACCAAACAAAGCATCGTGAATCACATAATCAGATGTATTTTGGCCAGACAATCACCACAGGTACTACAGTAGCTATTAACAAAACACAGTCGGATCAGGCTAGTCGACTTTCCTTTGTGTTTGTCTGAGTGCAGCAGTTAAATACGTAGCACATTTATGTGTCATAATAATGCTTGATTAATTCAATGCATATAGCAGAAAGCAGATAATTATTCATATGGAAGAGATAGATAATCACCATGAACGTATTTTATTCGGTTACCTCAGAAAGCAGTTTTGCTATTTCTGTATCGTTTTCAACTTGGGTGTTCCACATGATATCGTTATTTCTTATTTTTTTCTTTTACTCTCCCGATGTTTCTCCCCTATTTCTGTCGCTCACAAGCAGTTAGGCGGTTAGAACATAAGGCAGATGGTTTGAGCTGGGATAATGAACTTATTCCATACTGCGGATGAGAAGATATGTAAAGATGAAATACCTGTCTTCCTTGAGACTGGAGAATTGTCCCCCTGACAGTTCTACGGAAAAGGGCAGAGCAACACAAAGTACCATGCAGCGTACCAAGCTAGGATTAGGAAATGGTACTTCGAGAGTAAATTAATACCAATTAAGAAAGAAAGAAAGAAAGAAAGAAAGAAAGAAAGAAAGAAAGAAAAAGAAGAGCATATATTCAGTTGTAACTCGGAGTCTGCGTGGAAACCATGCCGTCGCTAAAGTTGGAAGCAGACAGGACACATTCTGCTAGCCTACTCGGTCACTGACTCCTGGCGTGCGCACACAGCATTGCTCGAAACGAGACGAAAATTACAGGGAGTCTCAGGTTTTCATCTGTTAAAGCCGTTAGAATAATTACTGGCCGGCGTTCAGTCACACCTTAACCCACACAGAGACGGAGAGTTACATCTATTTCTAAAATGTTGCATTATGTTCTGTTCCATCAGTTCATGACGCCTGTTTCTGCCGAGATTCAACACGATACAAAAGCTAGTGAGCAGATCAGTCCTTCGACATTTTTCACTCTTTTTTCCTGCTTCATCTATTTGAAACTGGCATCGATTCTAGACTATTAAAATAATTAAACTAGGATATCGGTAGAATATCAGTAGCAAAGTACAATATTCAAAAATGCTTAATACTTGTAGCTCTGATCCTGAAACTGTACATTTTTTTTCTGTTTCCTGCCAGCCATATTCCTAAATGCAGCCTCTTAATTATATACCAAACCAAAAAAAAAAACTACATAACAATAACCTTTCTTTCAAAAAATATATATGATTTTCTCATTTTTAACATGTGTGGTCCAGAAAAGAATTTTTATTATAGCTAAATACATCAGAGTCCTGGATTCAACCCAAGAGCCATAACTATGTCTGCGAGGCTAAGATACTTTAAACAATGACCTAATGAAACTAAATGTTTAATGTTATTGGAAGCATTATGTAGGCAGGTGATGTTGCTATTTTAAAGTTTCATCGGTTTTGTTTGTATAGTATCTAAAGCCGCACAGGACTTAACTACTAGTATTAAGCTTCCTACATTGCTGTTGCCAAACCATAGTTGGTACGGGCTTCACTCTGTGATATTTCAATACTGCCACAGATCTGCTTAAGTTTTCCAGAATGTATGTATTTTCAATCAGCCACTTCCCAGTGCAGGAATGAGCGGTTTTCCTCTCTTACTGTATATAAAAAGGAAATCACTGCAAGGTAAAGATCAGACTGACTAATTGTATTCATATATTTCTCAGATACATTAATCACAAAAGCCGTGGTTGGATCCGAAGAATAGATCTCTGGAAGGTTTTGAGGAAGCTTTATTTTATCTAAGTACCCACAAGCACCGTGAAACGAGATTTCTATAACATTGAAACTGTTTCTTCTGTTAACCCTCATTGATTATGTGTCTAAAATCTTAGGCATGCCACCCTGCTATCTATGTTCTCTCGCTATTTGTTCGCGTGATTTTTCCATCAATAAAAATATTTTTGCTGTGTGAGTTATTTCTCATGGAACTGACTCCATTATAGGGTCATGCTGGGCTTGGAGCTGGTCCCAGGAAGCACAGGGGACAAGGCAGGGGGACACCCCAATTGGGATGCCAGCAGGAATACACTATATTTTATTATTTATTATATTTGTTACACTATATTGTTTTGCAATAAGGAATATGATCAATGTGGAAAAATCAAGACATCAATTGTGGTATAGTGAATTAATGTCAATTTAGATGCCCTGAAAGACTTAGTGGAACCTACTGAGGAATTTTTCTTACACGATCTGTGATAAAGTCAATGAATTTGAGAAATCAGAGCGGTACCTCTCAAATAGGAGAAATCTATACTTTTTCCATTCCTGTACAGATATATTATTTTTCCGGCAAACATTAGCTAATGAAAACAAGTATATCGGATGTTTAGGGGGATCTATTTTAACGGAGTAGATTACTCATCATTTACCGTCTCCAGAAATGGAAGAGAAAGAAATGGTGACGATGGACTTTAAATCGCTGGCCTCATTCTTTCAGCTGGGCCTTCGCGTCCTCGCACTCGGGGTCCTGGACGTTCTTTTCGCACATTCATTATGCTGCGTAACTTTATTTTCGGCGTCGTGTGAAACGGTGCGTCTTTCATGAGCTTAAACACCCCCGTAATCATATTATCGTGGAGGAGAAGATCGTTTGCGAGCTGCTCCGCTCTTCCTTTGCGATGCAGCACAAATTTGCTTAAGATGCTAATGAGGGGGAGCGAGGGCGAGACTTTCGAGCATTCTTGGAAACGGGCCATGTTGTTTGTTTTTCTCTTAGAAATTAATAATAAATGAAATGAAATAATGTATGTTTGTAACATTGGTGATGTATCGATATTAGCAACGTATTGATATTTGCCCATACGTGCACAACAGATTATGATGTAGTAATATGCATTGAGAGAGAAGATCATTTTTAGGCACTAAAGTAGGTACTTAAATTGTCCATTGGCAAATTGAATGCATTATATAAGCAAGTGCTGGAACTTTCTAGAGAGTGTAACTTTGAACTCGTTGCCTTTTCTTTGACTTTCTAATTACCAGTGTGATTAATCCAAATCCATATGCCCTCCGTACTTGCACTGGGGATCCGTGTTGCACTTACTGGACAAAGAATCATTTTGAAAAGGTCACAGTCGCTTTAAAACCAAAACCATCCTTGCAACTAATTACCTAGTGCAACAAAGACCTGACTTTCCTTAAATCTTACAGTGTTGTGTGTGTGGAGGCAAGGGTCTTGAAATTATTGGTAAGTGGCTGATTTTGACCTGTATGTGTTCACGTTTGCTCAGTGCTCTGAGGGAGGACAAGCAATACTTGCGCAAAACGTTAACCCGCATCATTGTCGGCACAATTATTGACACATGGAAGCACAAAAAAGTTTAGAAATGAAATGAAAGATCGCAATAAATATTATCAGCTGTGTCGCTATTGTCAAAGTGATCTTATAGCCAAAAACAGGCCTTTTAGTTCATTATTTTAGTCTTAGTTTAAGTCTGGAAGACACTTGACAAACAGCGTTAATCCCATCGAGTCGGAAGATGAGTTCTCTTTTCTGTATATTTTTTTAGGATGTTGGTTCCATAGCAACAGCTCGTAATGTGTAGAGAAATGTCATGGATAGCATTGTCCATTACCGCAGAAGTGTCTGGCCACTAGCGATGGCAAATCTTTGAGGTGTTTCACAAAGCAATCAGCCACGTGCCTTTTTGTTTCCCTGACACAAAGTTAGTCCCTCCTCTGGCAGCTGATGCTGTAGAGCACTCCAGAGGCTGAAATTTATGACGAAGTGCCGTCGATCCCGATAGATGATTTCAAATAATACGGCATAATTCGGATAATCTGGGCAGACGTAATAAATCTGCATTTTCCACCGTGCGATGGGTTGCATTAGGTGGCATCATCGGGCATGGAGGATTTTTTTCTTTCGGGTGTTTTTTTAAACTTTCTTTTCTATATCTGGGGGGACGTGGATCAGATGTCTATGCTCGGTAAGGCCCTCGGAGGGACATGTCATGCTGCTGGTTGCCGGTCGCTTCCAGCTACGGGATGTGTCTCTCCCCCACCTGCTGCTCGCTCTCCTGCGCGCCGGCATTGTGCCTCGCAGCGTGAGGACCGCGCTTGATTGGCAGGGCGAAAATGGGGGAGTGCAAACCGCCGCCCTTGGCGCTGCCAGGCATGCTGGGAGTGAGGGCAGCAAAACAACCGGCAGCTATTAAACTTGGAGGAAATGGTGTTTTACTTTAAAAAGTCGCCTATTTTGTCACCTCTTATAACACGAGCGTTTCATGTGACATCTATCTTTATTACACATGGATTCCGGGGATCCTTTCCTTTATTTTGGCTTGTCGCCGTCGTCACCAATCATTGCATAATTGTTTCTGTGGCAGCTCATCCTTTTCCTCAGAGGCCAGTAAACTTTTGCCTCAAAATGCAGGATTATCAGTTCATGGAGACAATGCATGCAATATTGCTGAACCGTGTATATATACTGAGCGGACGAGGTGAATTTCTGTTTAATAATGCTTAATATATACTTTATGTGCACATATGTGCCTGCAGAAGCCCCAGTGTAATTAGTATTTAGATGTTGCAGTTTTAATACGTGGACGTGGTATGTGGGGATGAGTCATCATTCAAATAAACGGCCACCAGATAAGATTTATGTCTGTGAAGACCTCTTCAGGCTCGTAATAGGAATTCATTACCCAGACCAGAAAGCTATTCACTCCTGTTGTGTTTTCCAGCAACGTAAACAGGAGATTGAGCCAGCTGCATTTTCCCTTTTTTTTTTTTTTTTTTTTTAATCAGCTTTTAAAGCAGCCCTGAGTCATTTCTTTCTCTAACTTAAAGAAGTTGTTAACTTCAATGCGCCATGTAGAGGAGCGGAGAGTCAGAGCTGAGAGTGAGACTCACTGTATCCACCAGGCCGCCCTCCGTATCATTTACATGTTTTGTTATATAACCAATAGTACAGCATGGCGCTGTTTCGAGTTTTTTTGGCTCGGGTGCAAAAGCATCTTCGGTCTCCTGTTTTGTGGTTCTCAACTTGCTGGTGATACAGATGATGCATATGAAGGACTTTTACTGTGAAAAGGGGAGCGGGATGAGATTTGCTGTTTGAATCGAAAACGATATTGTTTGTAAGCCTTTGATGTTTGGATTTTATTTTCTTACTGTATCCGGGTGTATCTGAGAGGCGGCGAGGCCAAGCGGACGTTATCGGGGAGGGGGCAGCTTTTCAAAGTGGGGCTGAAGTTCAGCGGGGGGGGGGGGGGGGGGGGAATGCGAATGTGACATGACGGGCCGGGGGGGGGGGAGGGGTGGCTTGCCTGACCCACCCTTTCTGTCCCGCCCCCTCCCCCAGGCCAGGGCGCCA
>JAODKE010000125.1:28861780-28909776 GCA_026779605.1 Mormyrus hasselquistii
GGGGAGGGGAGGGGAGTGGAGGGGAGGGGGGCTAGGTAGTGGGGGGGCAGACACGGGGTAGATGGTCGTTAAGCTACCTCTGACAAGGAGGGCTGGCGCTCGCGGCCCCCAGTGGTCCTGTCGAGTGTGCAGGCTCACTGGGGCTGGCAGGGGGGGCTAGCGCCACACAGGAACTGGGGTCGCCCGTCCTGGGGGGTAATTAGGGAAAACGTGTGCTAGCTTTCATGTTGGGGGAGGATACCTGGCAGGGGGGGTGAGGAGGGTACGGCCGCCTGCCCGCCCGCCCGCCGCGGCTCACCGGAGCAGCGAGTAATTGAAAGACATCATTTGGCTGCACGGCAGGTGACGAAATTATCAAGCGGGTGCGGGAAATCACGGCACGGCGCGGCGCGGCGGGCGAATCGCAGGGCGGGGGACAGGGGGTGCTCTCTGAGATCAGCGGCAGAATGGAGCCTGAGATTCACCACGCACTGCACACTTTCTGGGGCTTTTTTCTGACGGCTGCAACAAGGCAAACAAGCCCACCGTCGCTCATCACTAATTAACACTGATCCTTCCCGGCTGGTGATCGCTCCCCGGCCTATTTGCAGGAAATCGTTTCAGACGTTTATGTCAATATTTCAGAATTTCGGTAAAATGTCTGACATTTGCAAAGTGTTGCGCGTGCAGCCACTGTACTTATTTTATTATTTTTACTTGTATCTGGGACAATCAACGTTTATTTCCTATAGTGCAAATACGTCTCCAGCTCCTATAGCTGAGCGTAATGATATGTTTTATTCCAACCTTCTCCCATTTAGTCTGTCTGCTTTCTCCTACTTAGTCCACCATCCAGCCTCTGGATTGAGCCCTGATTACGATTTTTATGAAATCTTTGTATGCCCGAGGAATTATAATCATCTCTTTCTCCTGCACGATTGTTGAATAAAAGGAACCATAAGGAGTTTACACCTCCGCAATCACATATCTCGCACCTTGCAGATCACGTCCCACGTAGCGCCATCTGAATCAACAGAGAGAGCCTGGCTTCCCGCCTGCTGACTAACAGGTGGGCGTTTCAAGCCGGGCTGGAATGATTTGTCCGAGGAGGGGAGATTATTGACAGGTAGTCTCTCTACCGAGAGGTTAAGCGGGAGTTACAGGGGAGGCTTCTCTCGCCTCTGGCCGTCCTGAGTCTCTGTGCCGTTTGTCACGTGACTCAACATGCATCTGTGCACCGGAGATATGCGGCGAGATCTTGTAGCGCTCAGAAACCGTCTTCCACCGCTCTCTGTGACATGACCGCAGTGATTATACCAGATTTTTAAAATGCCAAGTGTAGGTAGGAATTATGGCATCAGCCTGTCTGGGAGCTTAAATCCTAGCCCCAGTCTCGATTTTGTATTCTTACTTTATATAGTCTCCGTAACACGATTATACTGATACTTTAATGCAAGTTGTCTGTTAAACCATGACATATGTAGTGATTAAACAACTTAAAACAGTCTAAGCACGGGATGATGTTTACTTAAACATGCGACTGTCTGACAACACAAGTCAAACAAGAAGATTTCATAGCTCTGCTTATTTAAATGGGCAAAGATCATATCTTTATTACAATGTGGTTTCATTGTCACACGAAGTGTTGATTTGTGTGAAATGTTGTTTAGGGGAACGTTACCGATTTATGACCATCCACATAGCAGTATACAGTATGCTAGGATTTGCTTTTAGTACATTTTTATTAGCATATATTTACTTTAAAAACTTTAACTGATACTTATCTAGCTTTCCATACCAGGAAGGCAGCGATGCAGTTCAATCCAACAAAAAAAAGGCAAACCGTTGAAATGGACGTACAGTCGTAAACGGTCAGATGAGGCTGGTAAAGCCTCGCTGCCTTGTTGCTAGATGGTTCCGCTGAACTTTTAAACTTGCCAGACTCTGACATGGGAAAATGCCATTCCCGTGAACATATGCTGAAAAGTGCTACCTCTGAGAATGACCCCCCTGTAACTTAAAAAGGCAAACATCTGAACACGTAGGAGAAAGGCTGCAGTACTGTGAGAATATGTCCCAAAATAAACTCTGGAATATTTCAAGTCGAATCCCCCGAGAGCGAGATCTCAACCCTTTTTTTTTTTTTTTTTTTTTTTTTTTTGCACTGGAAGGCCTGGTCAGCCAGACGAGTGAATTTAACAACGGGTGCCTGTCCAATCACAATAAAGTGGGGGAGGAACGGACATAACAAAAACAAACAACTCTTGAACCTGATAGGTTGAAACTGAAACACAATAAAAATGCACTTTGCAAGAAAAAAAATCACACCAAGGCCAAGTGATGATCTCCCACTTTTACGGCCTGTTTGTGGTACTTCGACAATGAACAAATAATAGTTACGCGAAGGCCTGTTTAAGCTACATACAAACTTCCTTGGGGATGGGGGGCCTCAGAGCACTAGTGCGGGGTATTACCTGGGCCACACACCGGAGCCACATAGTCACACACGGCGGCCCGTTTACTGACACCAGTTAGCTAAGCTGCATGTGAACCGTAGGAGGAAACTGGAAACTGGAAAGCCTACTGAAAGCCCATGTGACTGAGAAAGAACACGTGAACTCCACACACGCAGACTCCTCACACACGCGGAATCCTCACACACGTGGACCCTGGATGGCCCCTGTTTACTGTACTTTCCTTTAAAAAGTTCAGTCATTGTTTAAAAGGTAATTCTTGCAGCCCTTATGAACAGGTTAAATACCATTTTTTTCTGGAATACAATGAACAGACCCAGGGTATTTATCTATATACAAACAATAATATGAAGGCAAAGATCAGCTAATTACTAATAAGGGTAGCATTTACATAGGCACAAATATGACAGCCCTTACTCCTTAGTCGCTCCAGGGTCAGCTGGCCCTGCACTCAGACCTCAGGCTTGGCCCTTTACCTGTACGTCTCAAAGGAGGATAAGAGGAAATATGCAAGAAGAAGCGCTTCAATGTTCTTATACTCACACTTGTGAAAATGGCAAACGAGAGATAATTTCATTGTGGTGTGGCTCAGGCAGTTAAAACGCTCTGCCTGGAGTCGGAAGGCTGCCAGTTCAAATCCCCAGGTTGGCCGAGCGATTTTACCACTGGACGCTTTGAGCAAGGCTGTTCCCAGAACTGTTTGAGCCTGCTTTCTCAGAAATGTAAAGTGCTTTGGATAAAAGTGTTTGCTAGATTAATTTTTTTTTTTAAAAAACCCGAAATGTTAATATATAAAAGAGAAAAGAAACTATGCTAAACTCGGTCAATACGTATTTATAGAAATTCGTAGCTGCACAGTTCATTTGTGTCATATTAACTGTGTATTGGAGACGAGTGTCAGAAGATGAATGTTTTTAGCAGACTGGCAGGTGACACTGAAGAGGATGGGCTCCACAGTGTCACCTGACTTCTCACATACCTCCTCAGCGTTCACGGACCATTCCCCGAGGACGTAGGTGGTGATTGCTGAAAGGAAGCAGGTGGGTGGATGTCACAACAGCCCATCTGATTGCACACCTCCGCGTGTCTGGGGCAATTTATCGTTGTCGTTAATTATAAAGGCCGGTATTTATAGTGATGGGTGATCTATTGGTCTTAGAAGATTAGAATTTAATGAGTGCTTTTCTGGATAGTTTTAGATATTGGGGGATTATCACGGACAATCACCCATCCATCCATCTACCCATCCATCCTCCATCCATCCATCCATCCATCCATCTATCCATCCGTCCATTCATTCATCCATCTATCCATCTACTTACTGGTTATTTGGTACAAAACTTTGAGGAGAGGGAGCAGGAAGCCAAAGACACAAGGTGAAAGACCATCCTGGATGACATGAAAAGTCATCAAATATCGTCACAAACAATCCAGATGAATGCATTTCTTCTGCAACTTTGCAGTTTGCTATAGCTGAAACTGATGATTTTTAGCTATACGGTCCTCATTGATTATAAATGAAAACCCCCCCACCTACATTTCCAAAGGTTACAGCTTTGTGATTCTTGTCTGATCCAAACCCTGATAGCACAGCTGTGGAGAGGCGTCCTTTTCAGGGAAAAAGCCAAAAGCCAAATGACGCCTCTGGCATGGACTGAGGAACCTACAAGCGGCTGATAACCCAGACTGACAGGCTTGGGAAGCTTCTTTTTTTTTTTGCCCCCTGTTGGAATAAAGGCATCTTAAGCAGCAGTAATGCGGCATCCCATCTCCCTCCAAGGCACGGAAGGGTTGGAGGGGGAGTAAGATGGTGTTTGGCGCCCGGCAAATGGGATTTGAAGTTCAAAGCAAGTGTCCCTGTAAACAGCTTTGGTCGTATGAAATGGAGACGCGTCTCCCTTGGGACAGCCCTTGCAGCCCATCTCCGGCGTGTACGAAGGCGATCAGAGAACTCCCACCATCCCTTCGGATGTAAAAAGCAAACTCGCTCTCAAATGTTTACAGGTGGGCCTCCCTTGCCACACAAATACCTCGTCGCCGAGAGTGATAATTCCCCGGTTTGATCACCGACAGCACTGTCAGTCCCACAGTTTGTAAAACAAAGATTTACTGCCGTTGCAGAAATTTACAGTATGGGTGATGCAACGTATATATATTAATATCAAGTCCCAGGAAGTATTATTTTCATATAAATGCAATGAGCTCGCCTTTTTTCAGTCATCTGCATTTCAGGGGGACATATCAAAGCAAGTGGCTCAATCTGCACGGACAGGTACTATTGAGTATATCGTGTAATCCCTATGCGCTTAAAATCACACCGCCAAACGTGAAGGGGATTTTAGAAACTAAACTGACAGGGGTGTCTTCCGTAAGACGTACACGTAAAACTGACAGAAGCGTCTCCGTCAGAAAGGAGCAACTCGAATGTATCCGCAGCCCCGTGTCCATTTTTCTTCTTAAGACCTTTTTTCTCTCCGGCAGTAGTACTGACAGAACAGGGCTAATCATTGCGTGAAACTCAAACGCTTTCCAGCCTCTTTGGTTGGGGAGACAAATGAGACAGCGGCTGCCACGTTGTCAGATTTCCAGATGAGACAGTGACAGATCGTGGCCCTTCCTCCTGCACTGGTAAATATCGCACAGATCTCCACGTAAAGACTCACCCTGAGCATTGCGTTTTTCATAAATGTGATTACTGCCGGGACAAACAAAACGCAGCCATTTCCTGCCATATTATTCCATTTCTTAGCTAATTTACACAAAGCATTTTGCAGTTGTATTTTTTGTTCCCCATTTCACAGCTGTATGTTGAACTGGGGCATTTCTCAAAGGTACAATGGTGGGGTGGAGGTGGAGGTGCCGGAGAATTGAGCAGCAACATTTACGGGTTATGAGTTCATTTCCTTAAACATAACTCTACCTGCCCTGGAAAAATTAATTTCGGATTAATCACAGATTGCTGGGAGACACTGACTTTTGATCAAGTGTGTGGTGCATCACTAATAGGAAAGACTGAATATCACAAATGCAGGTTATATGTACCCACATCTCGGATTAAAATTATAGAAGCGTTTTTTGTTTTTTTTTGGGGGCCTGCATTTTAATTTTCAGCGTCTTAATCTGTATTTGTGTCAAAAACCTTACCTTTTTACCAATATGCTAGGAGGTGAGCATTTAAAGGCTTTCAAAGGTTTGGTCCATTAGCTGGGAGGATTTATGTAACAATATCCCAATAGTTTGCATGCCGTGAAATGTCTGTTATATTACCTGTAAGAGCAGCAAAAAGCTCCATAATTCTGCTGCTGCAGTATTACGCTATGCCCTCAGGTAGATGTGTGCGAGTTGCCCTGAATTTTACACCATAAAGCCAACTGCCTTCATATAAAAGACAGAGCAGCGAGTGACTGGGTCAAGGTCAACCGTGATACCAGGCTGGGACGGACTGAGGCCTAATTTTTTCACTTTAACAGAACTGAACGTTTGCTGGGTAACTGCATTTAATACATTTATTCATGTTGCTTATCATTAGGGCTCTATTATGGCTGCATGATGACTCAGTGGGTTCACAGTCCAAATCCATCCATCCATCCATCCATACACCCATGTTCCATAACTGCTTATCCAGTACAGCGTCTTGGTGAGTCTGGAGTATGGGGCACTGCTGAGATTTTGGGCCCCATCAATATCTCCAACCCAGACCAATCCAACTATTTTTTTAGGGCGCCTGTCACTCAGGGACCCTTGGAATTGTCTCAACACACACACCCCTTCATGTAACCCTACCTGAACTCTATCCCAGGAATCACAGGACCCCTAGCATGGGATCCCAGTGGCGATGCACATCCATCTTCCGGTTGTTTTTCCTGGTTATGTTCAGGGCTAGATGATGCCGATGCATTGCAGTGTACCAGCGTTCACTAACACACTGCGGGCCAGTTAGCCTAACCGCATGTGCATTTATACTGCAGGAATGCATGGCTGGGTATGCCTCAAAAGTTTGTCTTTTATATGAGTCCGGTTTGGGGTGGCATAGACATCCCCTTGCTCCCCCAGGGGACTTGGCTACTGAGTCCCCCCCCCCACCCCCCGTGTCCTACATATGTGCTGATTGCATTATTTTTGCCCATGTTGTGCACATTTCATCTGGGTATTGAAACGTTCCTCAGCGGTCCGAAGTTACGCTAACTGGCATCTCTGAATTGGCACGGTGTGTGAGTTTGTGCCCTGTGATGGACTTTCATCCCATTCAGCGTGTCCTGTTCATCCTGGAAAAGGACCGCAGGCGCCATGTAACCCTGTACTGCAGTGTTTTCCAATCCGGTCCTTGGGGACTGACAGACAGTCCAGGTTTTTGATTGAGCTGGGAGGGAGCAAAAATGTGGACTCTGGCAGGGAGCTGGCAGGAGGCTCAGAGAGAGCAAAAACGTGGACCGGTTGTGGGTTCACAACGACCAGATTGGGAAACACTGCTCTACTGTAAGGACAAATATAACATGCGTCCTTGCATGACCATGTAGAATTGTAGAAATTATCTCGTTTCTGACATGGCTAGAAGTATCTGGTAAGCCACTCCCACTTAAACATATCTGAAATTCACTTTGGAGTCAAAAGATTAAACTTATTAACTTTAATTTAATGCGGTCTTGTTTAGGCAGTTTGAAAAGTTTTGCAGATGCATCTGAAAAATGCCTTGGAGGATATTTGCAAATGATCTGGAGATCTTCCTGAGCGATGACTTTGCACACCACACGAGTCAACCACCCCGACCCAGATAAAGTCATACAGAAGGAACTTACTTACCCCAGCCGCAGAACAGAACTTTAAACAAATCGCCGTCTGCTGTTCTTATGGTTCCCATGGCAACGGCACATTCTTTAAGCATCATACCTAACATAGCAGACAGCCGCAGGAGGTATTAGTGCCTGATTACAGCTGAACACTTCCCTGCCAGGGACTTGTTTGCTCTGGAGGCCTGAGCAATGTTATCTTCTAACATTAAGGATAATCAGACTACGCTGTCAATACTACCTGGGCCCAAATAGTTGTAGTTATATTATAAAGGGCCTCTTTACTCCCTCTGTGGCGAGAAGCAGAGTATAAATAACTGACCAATCACCTAACCGGTGAAAGGGCTGGAAAGGAGAGTGCCATTAGGGTTAATGGCTTTTCTTATTCTATATCTGACCAAAGACAGTTAGCAAGAGGACCAAGTGCATTTCAGCCTTAATCCTCGTCTAGGACTGGCCTTGTATGTAGTTTAATCAATTGGCCCCCAAAAAAGAGAGGAAATCAAGGCCATTGCAGGCGCGAGGGTACACTAAGCAGGAATCGCGTCCTGGTCTTGACATCCGCCACACAGATAAAGTAAATATCTAAGCTGCACTCAGCAGACCCTATTTCTGCCAAATTTCGAGCATCAAATTTTGTCCACTTAATGTATTTCTTTATTTATTCGCTTTTATGCTGTTTTTCTTTTTTGCTTAGCGAGAGCTTTTATTCATAGAAACCCTTCAGTGCCTTGAATTGTTTACAGTGCCGGCTCCTGTCAGGTATTTTTAAGGACGCGTAAGTGGGCTTCTCTTCAGGGATTTAAATCTGCAACCTTTCCATAACAAGTCGAGTACTTCATCTCCCTTAAGATATTTTTAATTAATCCGTGCAGCTACTATCACGATAATTACGCCAGTACAAGAAACTGATATAAATATAATGAATTTGCACGTGGCGGTGATACATCTTAATGAGCAACGGTCAGTGGATCTATATGGACTGATTAAAGTAATTTCGTAAAGACCTCAGTATGGTTTTCTCAAGCCAGACGTCGGGTAATCCATCTCTATGGCAGAGTTGGGCTAACGTGCAACAGCACATCCAACAACACATCCAAAGGCTCCAAGAAAACCCTTTCATATGGTGTAATATATTCAGTACGGTCAGAGCAGTATCATTCTATCAATAAACATGTAACGCTTAGCATTTTCACAGTTTATGCACTATCCTGCGTTGTGTTGTCAAAACAAATGTTGACATGGATAACGATGTTCAATACAATAATCCATCAGGCACCTACAACATTTGCCCAGCGCCACCTGTACGTTTTTCACAATAACACCATTCCATCTTACCGCTGAGCACAGATGTAACCTCTGCTGCGGCTCGATATCTACGTCCAAAATGTTTTAGTTGGGTGTCAGGCCTCAGAACTCAGGCACTTGAGTAGTTTGTATAGCCAAACTGTTAGAATTGTAAAAACAGCATTATTGTACACTTTTTGTATATAACTATGATTTATGTAATAAAAACCTTGCACTAAGGTAAAATGAAATGAAAGTGCAAAATTTAATTCATACCATAATGCTCTGTGCACATTCTGCAAATTAAAGGTACTTTTCATGGCTGCTCCCCAATAACTACTTTGAGACAAATTATCCATCTCAAATGACCACTGTCCTTCACGCCTTTCCTGGCTGCAGCAACAAGGACAAGGTTGATTCAATCTCAGTACCGATATAGAGCAGCTTATGGCTTGTGATTTTCTGGAGCTGAGGTCTATTAAGAGGAGCACCTTGATATCGTGCAGAGACGTATAGTTCACCTCTTACAAACAACTGCGGGGAATCTTTGTGTATGTCATGGATTCACCTGGAACTTGCTTACTTTTCAAATGCACAGACAACTGTTATTCAAGAAGTAGAAACTGCATAAATGATCAGTTCTAATATAGTAAACAAGTGTTTTTTGCATTGGATGTACAAGTTTATGTTTACTGATATCGTTGACATGTGGAGGTTTTAGGGGAACCCAATGTCAATCCCAAAGCGTGGCCTTTTCTCCACCTCGGGTGCGGAATCAGCTCTGCTGCCAGTAAATCTCAAAGTCCCCTGGTCATAAGCTCCAAGACTCTCAGATCTGTGTCTTCTTCCTCTGAGAGAAATCCCCGCGAATCAATTTCTGGAAGTGATACGGCAGGAAACAATCGTGACATTGAGGATGGCTGTATGCCAAGAAGCTAATGCCCTTGTAAAAACTTCCCAGATCCAGGAAAATCTGACTACAGTGTTCTAAAGGCCAAATAATGATCCCATGTTACGGGGCAAGCGCTAAGCACACTCCGACGTGGAGTGACATCGATTATGTGCAGAGGCGACTGAACTAGGCGATACCTCAGCAGAGCGAAAAAGTAGTCCTGTCAGTTTAAGCTAACGATACAAAGTAGAGTCCATAGATAGTGCCCTGATATATACGAGCTAAGACGGCTTCCATAGTCTCATTCCCAGGTGATGCAATACAGAATGCCTCTCCTCCTGCACCTGCCCAAGACACCAACTTCCCAAGGCATCCTGACAAAGGTAAAGAGCGTGGTAAAGTCATAGTAAAGTAATTTGAGTAGCAAAGGGTAAAAGCATACCGCAAATCAAAGGCACTAAGATGGCCCAACGATGAGCTACTACTTCACTCTCTTAAATAATGAATTAGTAGCTGATATCCTGTGACGGGCCGGAGAGAAAGCACTTCCTTTCAGGAGTGAAGCAAAGCTTGGGTATCCATGAATAATTCATAGGGGAGTGTTCCTGTTAAAATGGCTAGATATTGGAAGTCAAATGCAAAACTATCTCTCCACCCTATGACAATATTGCAGATAATGTAATACTATATTGAGGGGGGGAAATGAAATACAATGGCAATATTCCAAGAATCTCGTTTTTTAATTATTTTTAAATTATTACTTGCAACTGCTACAAAATGTAACATGAGAACTCGACGTCCATCTTTCTAGGAAACATGCATCACTCCGGCCCAGATGTCGAACGATTTTTAAAAAATGAATTAAAGCGCATTCTGCCTTCAAATTCGATGCAGAAGTTCTATCAGCTGCATTGATCCTTGCTGTTTATGGCAATCCGGGATGCAAATATTCCAAACCCCAGACTATCTGTTGCCAGCGTAACAGTGTCAGTTTTAGAAAACTCCCCCCCTTTCTTTTTAGAATTGTTTCAAGAAAAGATATATTTTGTTTGCATAAGCTTGACTAATTGAAAAGCTAATGATTCGATAGCGAACTAGCATTTTATACCAGCTGTACGAGTTATTGCCCTGTAGTCATGCTTACAAACCCCAACCCCCAACCCCCCGATCCTGACTGGCATAAGCGGTAAATAGATTTATAATATACTGTAGCAGTCATATCATTATACCATGCTGATCATTTCGCTACTAGACTATATACTTTGATTTTGGTCTAACAAATGACTGACATCTCCATGACCCTGCACTGGAAAAGCAGCTGGAAGATGGATTTATGAAAACGACGGAGATATTTTCATAGTGGCAGGCTAGTTAAGAAAACAGCATTTCAGTTAAGAATTTTAAAAACTGCATTTAATCGGTGCACATTTTAGAAAAGATACATTTTAATGTCCCTGGACTCCACCTTCATTTTCAGTCATAATGGGTAAAACTCCCATCTTTGCCCTGTCATGAGTCAACTCTGTGGCGAACCACAGGCCTGTATGTTTAATACATTAGCGATGTGGCCAGTCTTTGATCTGAATCGACTCCATATTCTGCCATTTTATTTTTCTTTTCCAAACCTGAAGCTCAGTAGGGAAATCCAGAGGATTCGCTTGGTTGTTTTCAGTTGATTGTCAATCAGGGCAACCAGTAATGCTACCTCAGTCATTAAGCCCAAATGAATTGCAGGCTTACATGTGTACTGTTCTGGAGATGGAAAAGCCACACGTTTTGAGTTGGCCTCGTAAAAAATCGAGCAGTCACACTCCAGATGTTTCTACTTGCTGAATGAATCCACTGTGCTCCCGTCGAGATGCTGAACGATGTGTGCAGTCGGGAGCATTCCGCTAATGAAACGCTAAAAGTTAAATGAATCGCTAGTTCCAGGAAGAGTTGAAACCAGCATTATTCCTGAACAGTACTGAGAGATTCATATTACAGCTAAAGGTTGTGGAGAGGAAGTATTAAATCAAGATGAGTTTCCTCGTTTTTTCATACTCACAGGCATAAAAATCAATTGAGAAATCGCATCTTCATATTTGGCACAGTTCAGATCTCCAATTATACAGGTTACTGTGAAACCTCCCATTTGAACTACTGGAGAACACATTATTTGAGCCGAGAGAGATGAATGTGAAACGTGACGTTTCATCAATCCCTTCCCACACCCAGCCCTCCCTGCCACCTTTACCACTGACCAATCTGGCATTAATATTAAAACCAAGATTAAATCTAAACTCTGACTGTGCGCTTAATAGTAAAATTACATGATCCAAGTTAATAGCATGTTGTCTCTCAGGAGGGTACAGAATGCCTTCATAATGAGGAAAGATGTTTCCCTCGGAACGAGGTTTGTAATATATCACCAGCAAGAAGATCGACATTCTGACACGATCCCAGGTCAGCCTGACACGCCGAAGCACTTACACTATTTTAAGTACACAGGTACATATCCAGAAAAGACACTCATTTGACAAGTTAATAACGTCTACAATCTTACATTGCCTCTTTGCAGAATACTGCAGTGTTGAGGAGGTTGTTTAGGATTTTCGGAAGTTCAGCAAGAATCACGTTAGAGTGGTCTTAGTTTTTAAGACTTTGCTTCATCGTATAGTAAGTCGACGGGCTACATATGTCAGTCGGATACTACTGATGAAAATAAGGTGCAAAACATGAGTAGTTGCAGCATTCAGAACAATTTAGAACAGCTGGAGGCTGTTACATGGTGTCTTGCACTGCAGCTCATCAATGTGCCTGCCAGTCATTACAGTCAATCATAAACTCTTTAATGGGCTGATGTACAACACAGACAATTTTTGCTTTGGATTTATACATCATCAACTATTCATTGGGAATATTTAGTAATTGTGAAGATTTTTTGTCTTTACTTTATATCAAGATTTTCCCTCAGGGATCAGTAAAGTATATCTTATAAAATCTCTCTGAAGGCTTCCTTTTAAGAAGATGCTAATTTGGGTGGATAAGATCTTTTATACAACACAAATGTCTATGTGTCTACATGGGCTCCTTTCTTTATGACACTGCGTAGCAGGAGCCACATTTTGGTCAATAATAAATTTCTCTGTGTTTGACAGTACTGCAAGTCCACTTCAGCTGTAAGCATATGATCCAAGGCACTGTCCATGCGAATCGCCAGTATTCCTCCTGCCCGCCGAGCTGCTCACAGCAGCCTATGGTAAAACTCTGTTAGTTGGCCTCTGTATTCCCATCCTGGCAGCTGAGGGGATTCCTCCCACGCTCCGGAAATGTCTTCCTCTGTCCTAAAATAGTCATTTTCACACATTAATTTTAATTCTGACTTCCAGGGTTACAGTGAACATCCGAAGACACGCATCTGAAGATCCTCAGTGCCGTCCACCTTGCCTAACGCCGAGCTCATGAAAGAAGTGTAAAAATATTACATAATCAATTAACTTTGCGTCAAGGGTGCCTGGTTTCTCGGCTAACCGATAGGCCAGTCAAATGACCTCAGTTATATAAAATATTCTATATCACAGAGTCTTAACATCCTGCTAGAAATGGATGTGCGTCACTAGCAATAAAGAAAATTTGCCAGTTCTACAGAAATGTGAAATAATTATGATTTTGTATATACTTATATGCTATCCAAGAGACATAAAACTTTTGTAGAAGCACGATTCCACCCCCCCCACACACACACACACACACACACACACACACACACACACACACACACACACTGTTTTGTAGGATTAATACTTAACACTACAACATGTTGATGAATTTAGTATGTTATTGTGTTACACCATATTGTACATTAAAAACATTGTAATATTATTTACATATTATTAATATAAAGGAAATGTAGAAATGCAGGAAGTTAATTATAATTTGGCTTTTTTTTCCAAGGGGAAATTGTACTTACCTTCCTCCCCTAGAACCTTCCCCACTTTTAAGAAAACGATCCTCCTGTTCAGCTGATAGTCCAGGGTCAAACAACAGGGTCGGCCTTTTAACATGGGGCCTTGCCGCAGTTTTGGGGTTAAGACCCGGGCTCAAGGGTGCAGCAGTGTTAGGACTACTCTGCTAGGCATGGGATTCGAACCAGCGACCTTCGAAACGCAGCCCTTGATTCCTAACCTGCACAGCCTACTGTATCTATCAATCAGGATTATTGGCATTTTCAAATGGCCCTCAGTAAGTGAGCATATGTGCCCTGCGATGGCCTGGAATTCCACCCTGGGTCTCCTTTTGCTCTGCGCTGCCTAGGATTAGTGGTGGATTTTATTGGTCCAGAAAGTAAAAATCCAGACCAAGATTTTGTTTCAACCAATCAGCTGAGTATTAAGAGTCAAAGTCACAGATTACTCAACTGGTTGGTGGAAACAAAATCTTTTTTACTTTTCGGACCTGAAATGTCCACCATGTCCAGGCTTTCACAACCCTGTCTTTTTGAGGGATAAAAATACCTTTAGAGTCATATAACCTTAAATGTCAGTAATATTTCATCTTGTGAAAGTCTCCAAAGACATCGGTAACCTAAGATATAGGTTCCTAATCTACAACAGAGTCTGGCTTATTGTTTAACCGGCCAAAAACCTTCACGGACGATGGTCCAGGTCTGTGGTCCCAACCAAGGGAGAGCTGCTGTAACTTTATGCTAAATCATAGTAATGTCAAAGCTAAATATAAAGTGAATATTAAAACATCACAAACCGTTATGGAGGGATCCGTCAAAGGATAAAGCTCTTCCAATCATCTTTCCATCCCTTTTCAGTGACTGCACATCTAAGTAGTTTTGCGGTGATGGAAGTTCTATCCCAAGAAGATCGGGGAATGAGGCAGGGCATGTTCTTGCGATGGAGCGAGTCATCACACGCACATTGCTCCGTATCATCACAGACTGTGGGCGACTTGGCATCATCTCCCCTTACTACAGGACTTTGGTTTGGTTTGCTTTGGAAGCCCATCACCATACAGGTGGAGCGCAGAAACACACAACTCCACACCAATGCTCAGCTAATTTCCTAAATATGGCACATTCTTCAAAATAGGAAGCATGGCATAGCCAAAATGCAGATTTTATGTTGATGCTCCGAAATTGTCATCCTAGTTTGATAAAAACCACATTTTCACAGGACGGAAGTGGTTTGATGGCTTTGAAAGATGACACTTTCCTGTGGTCCCTGGAAGACTAGCAGGGCCTTGCAGGGCACGGAGACAGCGCGTGCCAGCAAGGCAGCCCAGCGGGAGCACGCTCAAGATGCACGGGATGACGCCAAGGAGGCCAGCGCCTCAGAGAAGCGCGTCCCTGGTGCCCGCATTTCAAATATCCTCACATTGCAATAAAGGGCTGAGATTATTAAAGTATACATATAGTCAAAGCTAATATTGGTTATACAACACAAGAGAATTGCTGATTGGAGTTTATTTTAATTAAGCAAATAAAAAAAGACAAACATAATATGCAAATTGAGTGTCACTTAAAATAAATGTATATTATAATAATTGCAGAATTACTCTGCAGAATTGCAGAACTGATAAAAAATAATTATCGGACGACGCTTAAGCACTCGGACGAGCGTCTGGAGGAGCCTGGGGTGACCAGAGACAGACGCACCCCTTACTGGCAGCTCCGACCCCGGTGAGGAGCGGGGTGAACAACACCCTGTCTGTCCCGCCGGCTGGGGCACGGCCTGGGGCGCCGAAGGCTGCGCGGGCCGCGGGCCGGACGGAAGGGCCCGGGCGGTGCGCCAGCAGGCCCGCATCGACAATGCCCCGCTTCATGAGGAGGGAACAAGAGCACATGTTTTCACGGGTCAGCTCTTCAGACGGAGCCTCCTTCCGAGTCACATGGTCGCCGCGGGAACAAAAGGCCATTCTGCCAGCCACAAAGGCACCACTCTGCCATTACGCAGAGGGAATCCCCAGAGGACTTGGTCCCTCTGGTGCTTTATTAATTGCCTCATTTGTTCGCTTGTTTATTTTGTGTTTTTCTCTTTTTTTATTTTGCAAATGACACACAAAGTAGGTAAGAGCGGTCCTACACATCTCGATGATTCATAAGCTGTCGTCGTGGTAAACATCTTGTTTATATCGATTCGTGCCGCATGAATTAATAATGGCGAGCGGTGGAGGTACGCTTTCTCCGCGATACTGCAATTACGCCTCCTACACGGAGCGTCACGGAGTCGTGCGAGGTCATCGTGCTAATGGAGCCATTCAGAGGCCCGCTCGTTATTGAGAGCTTTTTTTTTTTTTTTTTTTTAACGTACACACGAAACACAAAAGTTCAATCTTTATTAAGTGCTGATACTGGTATTCAACAGAATGCGTCTGATGGTACCAGTGCATGTTTGTGCGACACCCAAAGCGGAGTTAAACATCATGTTCTGTGTCTCGTTAAATCCTTCTTCTGAATGATAATGACCTTTGTTAATGAATTCATTGGGGAGGACTGTATGAAAGTCAATATGACAAATTGCTTTTCATACGCAAGAGTCATACGCAAATTAGGGCACAGAGTTCACGTTGTTTTTGAGGAAACAGAAAACAATTCATGTGTAGGTATGTACATGTTTTTTTTAAATAAAAAATTGGTACAGAATTTTTTTAAGTTAATCTGACCTTTTCATAAGCTCAGCACAGAGTTCATAGACTGCAAAACATAAAAAAAAAATTTTACTTCAATTTTGCGTAAATACTACAGTGTAAGATTATTGTGTATCATGTAAGATGGGATGCGATGGGGGAAATGAAATCAGTTCACTTTCCTCCCAGTGCCTTATTGCCAGTCGCATCAGAGCAGTCTCTGTTTTCCCTCTCGATTCAAAACAACATGATGAGACCCCGACACCCAAACCCATACACTGCTGTAAATCCTGTAAAGCAGGATACCTTCCGCCCATCTGGTATTCCTGGGATTTATGTTCCTGAGCTAAATAACCTACCCTGACTTTAAACCTCTCTTACCTCTACTCCCCAATCCCTGCCCCCATGCCTGTGTCGTACGACTCGACCCACCCTCCTGGAGCAAATCTTACACCTGCTTTCATTAGGTTTATCATGTAGACAAGGTAAAAAAAAAAAGCATAAGTCGTGATCCACGAACCTTTGTGATATATGCCGTTATTAAAACGGCATTAACGAAGATTCTGGCATTACGCCCGACTCTGAACTAAGTGGCTCCGGTGACTCGAGCCTCACACTGAGTCTCCTTTCCTCCTCACCGTGACAACCGTGCGAGGGAACGAGTCGCCGTGACCTTGTTGACCACCCCCTAAATCACACGCGTGGCCTAACACTCGCTCCGTGCCCCTCTATGGCTAAAACACCTAAAAGTGGTAAACAGAGAGAAGAAAAAAGGAATTTTGAAAAATAATAAAAGCTCTTGGTCATTTAAGGTCAGGGATATGTTGTTTGTTGCCTGAGAAAACCTCCCTGTTCGAGCGCAAAGGTGTTATTTGCGGCGTAATGTGTGTCTGTCCTCGGAGCTCACGTCCGGCACGGATGCCCAGGACGTGTGGCTGACCAGTGTTTGTGCTCAGAGGTTGTCTTGCATCTTGTTTTTGTGCCACTTATGTCCTCACGCTGCTCTCATGGTGGACAGGACAGACTAGGCCTACCATAACGATCAATCGCAAATATACTTTGAAAACACATAGTGCCAAATGGAACAGGCAGCGATTCCCGGCCTCTTCTACCTGTTTATGGACAGCATTCGCAGAACATAGAGGGAGAGGCTGAAAATAAAAAACAGAAGCTTGAAATAATAATGTAAGAATATTATTAATATAAGAATAAGATACAATGTTACATATTACATGCATTACAGTACAATCTCCAGCCACTAAAATAGAAGCACCGTTCTAATACTGGCTGGACCCCCTTTGCCCTAAGAACAGCCTGAAGTCTTCCTGGCATGGACTCAACATGCTTCTGGAAACCTTCCTTAGAGATTCTGGTCCTTGTTGACAGGATTGCATCTCGTAATTGCTGCAGATTTGTCGGCTGCACACTCATGCTGCGATTCTCCCGTTCCACCACATCCCAAAGGTGCTCTATTGGATTCAGATCTGGTGACTGGGAAGGCTTCTGAAGACACACTGAACTCATTGTCATGTTCATGGAGCCACCTTCAGCTGTCCATTCCGGTGAGCCTCGGGGTGTCCACTGCAGCCCAGGCTTCCTGTTCCTGGCTGACAGCAGTGCAAGCCGACGTGATCCTCTGCTGTTGTGGCCTGTCCACCTCAAGGTTCGATGTGTTGTTTTCTGCTCACCACTGTTGTTAAGAGCGGTTATTTGACTAGCCGTAGAGTTCCTGTCAGCTTGAACCAGTGTGGCCGTTCTCCTCTGACCTCTCTCATCAGCAAAGGTGTTTCTGCCAACAAAACTGCCTCTCACTGGATGTTTTTCGCACAATTCTGTGTAAACTCTAGACATTGTTGCACATGAAAAACCAAACCAATGAGCAGTTTCCAAAGCACTCAGCTCACCATATCTGGCACCGACGACTATGCCAGGGTCAAAGTTATATAGATCATATTTTTTTCCAATTTTGATGTTTGATTTGATCATTACCTGAAGCTCTCCACTCATGTCTGGATGATTTTATGCATTGAGATTTTGCCACATGCTTGGCTAATTAGATTTTGCTTGAAGGAACAGGATTACAGGTATGCCAAATACAGTCACCAATAAGTGTACGCATATCAGTTATAGTGCTTGGGTAAGAATGTCTGACTTACAGACAACTCGTACTTACCAAAGGACGGCCATAAAGCCTATTATATTAATATTATGGGTTAATTATATGGAGATGTCTAAGGTAATCGTATGTAAAAAACAAATTGCTAATCCAAAATCATGTATCTGTAAATTGACCGGTAGGCAAAGACTTTTACTGTGACATTTACAACAACAGATTCACACATTCGGTTCGCACTCGAAGTTTACAGATTATCATTTTACAAGAGTAGTTTGGACAGTTTGTAGCTGTTAATGTGCAATCGATTCGTAGGCGTAGATAGATGAATTTATATCTCAAGTAACTGTACTGAAATCACGACAATCTTGTAATTTTATGTAACGCAAATTCAAATTCAGGTTTGCCAAAATGTGTACCCGTGCCTACTGACTAACTTTCACGAGTACAGTCCTCGTTTTACAGTAATGCACTGCAATTTATGAGTGGAAGTGCAAGTTGTGATTATGAATCGCGGTTTATGCATTTGCAACTTCAGTACTGCATTGACACTTCACTAGCTACCTGGGGAATGTTGCCAATGGCCAATGAGTTTTGACAAAAGAATCTCACATGATTTTGAATTTGCAATTCGTTTTTTTTTTTTTTTTTTAAGTAACTTTTGGCTCATTGATGACGGTGAGATTTTTTTTTTGTCGAAACCCATTGGCCACTGGCAACGCAACTTTCCCCACATAACTAGTGCTTTGAAAATGTTGTGCTGAAGTTGCAAACTGAAATGCCTAATTGCAACCTGAACATCATGAACTTGTAAATTAGGATTCATAAATGTAAAACAGGATTGTCCTCATGAAACTTTAGCAGTAGGCAGAGACACACATTTGCAACTCTGAATATGGATTTGCGTTTCATAAAATTACGATATCACCCTGACATTTAAGTATGATTACTTCAGATGTAAATTTATCTATCTACGCCTACCAGTTGATATAAATCTATCTCCATATAAATACAATGCTTCGTGATAATGAATGCACACACTACTTTATGACCTTCATGAAAACACTGCATAGCTTCAGTCGTTTGTCAGCTCGCGGTACAGTACAGCTGTAGTTACTTATTATTTTTTATTGTATAATTATTGAGTACTGTATTATTATTTTTCCAGATTACCTACAAATTCATCTTAAAGACAGTTAAGGAATGAAACTCGTTCGTAACCTGTGGACGGCCTGTATAAATATAGATGTTGATTTTTATAAACGTGCCTCTAGGTTTTTTATATTTTTCAATATGCTATGCTTGCTCCATATATTCACTTCCATCCATCTTCGCTTTACATTTTGAGAATGACAGACGTACGTCTATACCAGGCGTCTGGGTACACAGCTGGAAGACGTCAACAGGCCACACGTCACGTCACGGAGCGGCACTTTACTCACCGCGTCGCCTCAGCTGGACGAGTGGTTTTCCAGAAAGTGCACGAGGGGCGAAGCGGGCCTCTCTCCGACACCTATCGCTCGGCATTATGGGAATCCGCCTGCTTTGCAGGGCTGCGTACAGGACAGGGTGCTGGGCTTCTTTTCAGGCAGAGCAGCCGGCTGGTGCGGCCGGAGCAGCGATGGTGGTGCTTCCTAATGCCAAGGGTCGCTTGTTCCTATTATGAAATATGCACCAGGCGAATATAGCAGGTGATGAGGCTCTGATGCGCCTCTTCTGCAAACAAACTCCATTTCTAATCATATTATTTATTTAAAAGTAGAACTACGATGCTTTTATCCATTCCCAGCACCGTAAATCAACATTTAGTGTTTTACTTAACATCACAACGCCATTTTCATTCTGATTGATTTTGAATGAGATTCGCTATGAATATTTGAATGAACAGATTGTTCTATGAGTTATGAAGAATACACTTATTTGATAATGATACTTATTATTTCATTTCAGAGTCAGTGTACAGTCTTCAGGGCAGCCAGGCCGCTTAGTGACAAGCATTGTTGCTTCATACCCTCAAGGTTGAGGGTCTGAATCTCGCTACTGTATTTGTGTGTTTGTGTGTGTGGGTCATGTATATGTTACATTGTGGGGATCAGATATCCCCACAATGTGTTAGAAACCTGTTATTTTGACATTGTGGAGACCATGTTTTCGGTCCCCACAAGGGTAATTAAATTTTATAAATATCTGTAACTGCAATCAAAAAAGTAAAAATGCCAAAGGTCTCGTATTTTCTTTGGTTACTTATGGTTAAAGGCTGGGAAGGTCGTCATAGTTTGGATTAGGGTTTTTCCCATAAAAATGATTGGACGGCTCCCACAAAGATATGGATACAAATGTGTGTGTGTCTGTTTGCATGACCTCCTCATAGTGACTGTTTTTTCTATGGGTACTCCAGTTTCCTTGTGCAATCCAAAGACGTGCAGTTAGGCTAATTGACTTCCATAAATTGCCTGTAGTATTGAATAAGTGTGTGTCTGCCCTGTGATGTACTGGCATCACATCTAAGCTGTACCCCAACCGTATGCCCTGTGCTACCTGGCATAGGCTCCAGGCCCCCCCACAACTCCCACCAGGATATGCGGTTGGGAGATGGATAAATGCAGAACCTTCGCATCTCGTCTGATTTCCCCCACTGTCTCTGCGGTTACTTGCGGTTTGCATTTTATTCCTATAATTTCATTTATTTTCTGCAGCGCTGCTCCTGTTCAGAGAGGCTCAGCTTACATAAATCACACAGGCGGCGCAACACCCAGAGGAGCTGGGGAATTTACAGAAATGCCAGCAGCGAGCCGGGACCCTCCGTTTCCACGTTAGTGCTCGCACCGAGCACACGGTGTCGCCATGAGGGCAGAGGGATGGAAGGATACGATCTATCATCGCTCAAACATGCCGCTCGGACTGGCGGGTACGGCGGCCGTGGCATACAATGCCCAGGGGATGCAGAAAGGTAACGATCTTCTTTAGGGGGCGGTTTTCTCTGGATACACACTCCATCAGCACCCTGGGGCCAAAAGAGCCTTATTAGAGAATGTCCTCTCGGCTAATGCTGTGCAAATGTTAGCTTTGTCATTAGATCCCCAGCAAAGTCTCTACTGACAGGAGTTAGGGATTCATGGGCCCCTGTGACTGAGGGCGGTGTAAGTACACTGGGGGGACTGCGTGCACGCAAAATGTCCTTCCGTTTACCAATTCTGCACGTCCCAATCTGCCCCAGTCCACGGTTCGTTATGTTAATTAAGATTCAGTTATGTTAAAAGACAATCTGTTTGGCCCTGTTTAGGCTGTCAGAAAGGAGTTTTTAATGCTGGGAAACATTAAGCTACAAAGAGCTGAGCTGCAGGACTGTCCTGAGGATCCTGGGGGCGACTCTAAAACCTACACAACCCTCTACTAAATGAACGGCTAGCAGACAAATTATTTTTTTTCGAATAATAATAAAATATATAGCGGCACAACATAGCACATTTTGAATTTTTACTAAATATTAAAAAAATATTTGAGTTAGATTAATGGGCTTTTACACAAACAGCGTTCACATCTCTGCTACAAATAAACACCTGATGTTGGTTTCTAGGACCTACCATTCTTGCAAAATTGCAAATTGCAAAAGTGGTGGAAGTGAAATGTTACAAGTCACGGATCAAGTTAATTGTAGCACTTTTAAGAAAAGTTTATTTGAATGAATTTGATACATTTCTATCTAGTGTTCACAGAATGTCTCTGAACGCTTCCTTAATTGATTAAAAAATATTGCTAATTTATTGGGCTTCTAACAAAAATCATTACTTTTTTCATTTGTTTACAATTAATATATAACACATTAGAAACAACCTGTAGTTTTAAATAAAGCATTCATTCCAAGTAGTGCAAAATTGAATCCCAAATTGTAGTTCTAATAAAGCCGTTCTGAGTTAAACAGTTCATTGGTAAACAATCACATTGGGTGCTTTTTATTTAGCAACACCTCTGCAATGACATAAAACACCAAACATTTTTGTTTAGTATCCAATGACTACAATTTCAATTAATAGCAAAATGGCAAAAACAGAAGTGAATTAGTCAGTCAAAAAAAATTATGACACTTAATAAAAATAAAATGCCTGTGTGGAAGATGGTAAACATTGTGCAGTGTACAATGGACGTTCCTTATAACATTAATAAATTTGCAACATTGTTGCAGAATTGGGTAAGCTTTCCAAGTCTTTTTGTGATCACTGCATATATTATAGTGTTTGTGGATCTATCTACCTAAACACATTCACGAGCCAAACAACATTGTTTGGGAGTCGATAGTCTGGAAAACTGTACTTTTACAAAACTATTTTTGAAGCCTTCATGCTAATAAAATCTTTTTAATTGAACTGAAAAATTTTTGTTTCCTTATCGTTGTACACTATGGGCAACTTAGTTATAACGCCATGACACAACGAATATCACTGACTGGAGTTATTCACAAGCCTGGTAGCTATGAGTTGGTTGCATGTTTCAGAACGATGCTATGATTTAGGCTACAAAACAGTTATGAAGATAAAATGAGATTTGGACTTACAGCTGAGTAATAGAACAACAAATACGATGAGGAAATTCGCTTTCATTCACAAAAACACGCCCAAACTCTGATAATTAATGGGAGACTGTCTGCTGGCAATGTGGCAGTCTGAGTGGAAGCACACTCTCCTCGACCCTGTGCTACTGTGCAAAAGGTCAGTGTTACATTCAACCCTGTGTTAGGCTGTGCCCCATGCTCCCCTGTCTAAAAAACTCCTTAGAGATAATCGCTGGATGACTTACAATAATATATATTTTTAATTAATTATTTAATGCATAAAATAATCACTCCATTTTCTTTATCATTTTAAAACTTACTTTCATGATTTCTTGCTGAAGATATCAATTATGCTTTGCTTTAACGTTATTAAAATTAACTGGCCAGATTTGCAAATTCAGGCTGTGAATCACGCATGCACACAGACACGCACACACGTCTATATTCAGGTTTTTGTGGGGACCATCCATTCATTTCTACTGGATACCTTTAACTCCAACAACCCCCACCCCCCCACCTACACACACACACACATTTTTATTGCTCCTCACAGTATAAGGAAGTATAATGTAAAACTATCATTCCCCCACCATTCACCCCTTCGGCTTTGGCTGCCTTCCGGTGTCGTTGAATGAGAGAGGCCCCCACGTGTGTATGGGTGCTGAAGCACATCCGCAGACGACCAGCCTGGGGCGAGCCTCCCCTCACGCTGAACTGAGCGCCAGCAGGCTCACGATATGCGGCATCATGGCGAGCGCCCTTGCCGATGCCATGCGCCACGCAGGGGCGCATTTGGAAATACCAACAGCCCCACTCTTCGCGTCATTCCCTAAACCGCCATCAGCTCCCGCTTCCGGCTGCCGCCAAAGATCGTTCGCGCCGATCACAGTTCTACCTGCGCTGTCTGGGAAACGGCGCGGCTGCTATTTCTTTTATCCAAAGCCAGCTATTGACCTTGATTGACCTTCTAACGAAGCCCCAAAGGTCAGCCGGCGACAGGGAGTCTCGATGGGTGGCACGGTGCTCTCACACCTTCCGGGATTGTATGATGTTCCTGCGGGTTTCCAACGGAAAATCTACTTTCCAGCAGCAGCCCAAACACATGCAGTTAAATTAGCTGTTATTTAAAAAAAAAAAAAAAATGTCCTTAGTGTCTGACTGAGTGTGAGTGTGCGCCCTGTAAATGGCCAGCGTTCCATTCGGGGGTTTCCGCTCGGACGTGCCATGTGCTTCCAGGGATAGCTTCCAGGCTAATGCTGCCATCCCATATTGGATAAGTGGTTGTGGAAATGGGATGGATGGTTAGATTCCATGGTTAAATATCTTGGGATCTGAACTGACGATCTTCAGATTCCAAACTCATGCTCTTGCCTGCCTTGTCAGTATATCGCTATAAAGACTGATTGGCAGAATCACACATATGAAGGATGCAGACAGACAATATCCTGGCTTCCTTAAACTACCTTTGGGATCCTTTTGCTCTAAATGGCAGACCGACTTCATATTTCTGTACACAGCGCATCGCAAGTGATGCACAAGCGCCTGGGCAATTGGCTCTGGAACGGCTGTGATCCAAGAAAACCGCGAGTGGAATTCACACCAAAGCGACAAGTGTTTCAAACAGCCAAGTGGGACTGCAGAAAAAAGTAAAGCGAACAGAACTCTTCATCGACTCCCACTCAAGTGTTTGACAAATATGAAAACACCAAAACAAGATTAAAAACATGAAACCTACACCGAAGGACGACAAACCTGCTCGTTTCGTCTGACATTTTTTTTTTTTTTTAAATATAGTCATTTTAATTCTCCTTTTCTCATTGCTTGTCCGCTTTCTTGTAGGCCTCATACTCAATAAAATGGCCCATCACAGAGTGTCCCTGGGCTTGATATTTTGCTCAAGGTTACCCTCTCAGGCACATTACGTCATGACACACTGTATCTGTGGCAGGGACACATTCTATTAATTTGTGGACAGTGATTAAAAAAAAAAAGATACGAACATAGAGCCATTCCCGTAGGTTGGCATTCCATCCAGGGTGCTCCCCTGCCTTCTGCGTGCCGAAACGGATGGACGGGTTACACAAATCCATAAATTAAGCTTCGCTTGAAGTCTACAACATATGACAAATGAACCTTTACATCCATCTATCCATCATCATCCATGCAAACATCCATACGTCTGTGTTCCATAATTGTTTATCCGATACAGGGTCGCTTATCCCAGGATGCATGAAGATGGGATGTCAGTTCATCACAGGGCACGCGCAAATGCATTTAACTTTGAATGCAGAGGAGAATGCGTTACAGATAGCGCAAGACACATGCACTGACAGATATGAAAGCAAGGCTTGTTAAAACCAAAAATGAAAGCCTCCCAAAATGTTCCTTTTAAGTGAAATGCAGACAGCAACAATCTCATTATTCGGTATATAAGATTTTAGCCTTATATAGAAGTAGCCATTTGCTTTTCATGGGTCAAAAATAATGATCTCTTGAAACATGCTTGTGTTTTGTTAGGCACATTTATTGCCTGAAAGTTTAAGTCAACAGTCCCTTGATAATGAGAATATAGGTCACTGTTTCCTTGCAAACGTCCTGTCTGTCTGGCCAGTAAATTTGGAGAGCACTGGTGACTGGCCTGCCCCCCCCCCCCCCCACACACACACACACACACACACACACACACACACCCATCCTGGCTGGAGCCGAACAAAGAGGGGACTGAGCAGGACACCGCGACACGCGCCGCCATGCTGCCATCTGTGGATTTTTGGCACAGAGCGACGTGTTAAACGCCAATCTGCGGCACGGCCATAGCCCTGTATGGATGAGGGAGAGAAGCCGCCCATCCACAGCAGAAAAACACGTTATAGGTGGTTCACTTACCTGTCTTAGATCACCCCCACCCTCAAAAAAAAAAAAAAAGCACAGATGAAGGTGGGGGCTTAGGATTTAGGGGCAATGATGTGAGCATTACATCCCTGTCACATCCTGTTCCTACAAACTGATGCGGTTGATTCAAACACCCCGGCAGAGACGTTTTGACGTCCATCTATAGTCTGACTTGGTTACTAAAACAAACCTCGACGTAACACATCAGTCGCCAAGTGCATGAGTGTTCGACATGCCCTGCAGACAAGGAGATCCAGAAGTTATAGAGCTAAGCTTCAGTTCCAGGAGGGAACTGATTAATTGTACTGAACTGAATGAGTATATACTGTAATGGGTGAATTTGAGCTCCTCATAACTTTTCATTGTTGTCTGTTTGTTTAATATATGCTGCTTTATATAAACCCTTTGCACTTTTCAAAGAAATTTGCTCAAATTACTTTTTCCCATAACTTTCATATTTAACTTTCATATTTTACACTATAGAAGGATGACGACCAACACAGGACACACACACACACACAGGTTTGTTATTATATCTTTGTGGGGACCGTCCATTAATTTCTATGGGAAAAACCCTAATCCCAATCACGACACCCTTAACCTCTACCCATCTCTAACCTTAACCATAAGTAACCAACCCAAATACAAGACTTTTGGCATTTATATCATTTTGATTGCATTCACAGATTCTTTGTAAAATTGAGGTTATCCAAATGGGGACCTGAAGAAGTATCCCCAAATGTAAGGAAGGTTCAGGTTTTACGACACTATGGGGACGTTTTGGTCCCCAAATGTGATCCATACTAACCCACACACGAATGCAAACTTCTGGCATCTGACAGGGAGGATTATTTAAAAACGTGATTCTGACTGACAGGTGAGGTGGCTGAAAAGGGGCGTGGCCACCGGAGGGGGTGTGGATATTGGGGGGGGTGTAGTGCAAACCGAGGCACCATTGGCCAAGACCACGACACATCTGCTAAAGACCACGCCAGCTCTCCAGTCTGTTTTGCAGGCTGTTTTATGTTCTTAAATGAGAGAAAAAAAAGTATTAGTACTTAGAGCTTATTCAATATTTCTTTTTCGTATTTTGCGGTCCGGATCAATATTGATCTAAAAACTAAGAGATGACAGTGAAGCTGGTTTCCTAGAAATGGGTCTTAACAGCCTCACCAGCCTGTGCTGTTGCTATTTGAGTTCTGCGTTTATTACGTCACCTAGGAAAGCGAGCTAGACAGCAACTGACTTCTGCATGGACCTTTCACAAAGCGAAATGTTGGTCTTTAAGATTATCCACTTGTGTTCTAATGCTTTCCATTACTCAGAAGGAATTTAACCACATCACAAAATGACTGTCCTTTCAATGAGGGCCATTACCCAATCTGTACCATTTCTCAACATGCGCGTGTGGCTCAGGCTGTAAGAAAGACAGATCCTGGAAGTATTTAAGTATTTATAGTTGAGTAGAGCCAGAATGTTTTAGCTATTGACAAACTAACCAGTGGAAATCTCAAGAGACAAGGCATGCAGAGTTTTTTTTTTCTAACTATTTTATATCACGTTACAAAACACACTGAATATTGTAAATTTTTATTTGTTAACAAGCTGTTTTGGGTGTTTAGGATGACTTAGAACAGGTTATTAAAATCTAGTTAAAAATATAGTTTATCACTTTGTTAAAGCTACATTTAATACTTTGTTTAAAAAAAAAAAAAGTTCCTAATGTTATACAATTTTACGCCTAGCCCATTTTATACTACATTTCAAATAACCAAATAAATGTTTATATTCAAATAAAATAAGTGCATTTTTAATGAATATAAAAAATGTGTGTGAATTATTTTCATCTTGCATTCGGAACAAATTTTGAAACCATTTTTGGAATAAATCTAATAACGTCCTTAAGTAAATAAATTATGAGATCTTATTAGCTTGGAAATTTTATCATAGCAGAACGTTACTATTTTTCCAAGATAGTGATTACCTACTGTATCTTCCTGACTATAGAGATTATTTCATAAAAAATAATATGATATATGCAGCAACGACCAAAACATCAAAGGCTAGTAACAAGATTTAGGATGTATATGTATCATGCAGGTTTACATGAAGAATTTACAGAGAGATATAAAAAATGTACACATCACACAGCAGAGTAAGTCATATGGTCCTTTTGTTAAATATTTAAGACAAGGTCTTCTTGGGCTTCTTGAAGCTTTCAGAGACTGAAATGCCTGAAGGTACCCAGTTGCATCATCAAAAACAGCCAAATGGAAATAAAAGACTTGGATACCTCGCCTAAAAGACTGTTACAGTTCAACGCTGCAGAAATCCCTCTGCTAACTTCAAAGGACTGCAACTTCCATCCACAGCAAGTTTAAACCAATAGAACGTTTTGTCCTAGATAGTTCTGTCTTCCCCTGGGTGTATAAATTGATATGTATGTTCTTTGATAATGTGTGTATATATTTTGACTATGAGAAAAATGGCTACAAAATGCTCGTTTTTTTTATTTATTTATGTGACTCTAGTGACTGATTGGTTTATTGATGTTCTGGCACACAATCAGCTGTCTGGAGCTCAGCTGTAGTCAATAAGACTATTTATAGAGACAACAGGTAGCAGATGAGTCAAAAGTTTTGGCCTTGTGGCCGGGGGGGGTCCTGAAGACAGCTTCGTTTTTAGGATGTGTTTTTGTGCCTGTTCTAAAATGTTCCTGTAAGAATGACTTCACTTTGGTCAGTGAGTGGATCTATGTCACGTGTGGGTGGGAGAAAGGGATGGGGGCTTAATTAGAAAGGATAGTAATGTTTGAGTTGACAGGGTACAAGGGCTAAGTATGCGAGAACACAAGTGCTTTATACAATGGATAACTTGTTACAGGTGCAAAGAGTATGTCACATGACATCTCCCAGGGACTCGAGATCCGTGTCATCCCCCAATCACAGTTGAACTGTACCATTGCACAAATTGCATAGCATGTAAACAAAGAATCTACTAAATGAATCTTTAATCAAATGGAGTTTATTCTCACCCATAAAAATACTTATTTTTTAAGTTTAGTTTTTCTCTTGTTTTTCTTTTGTGAGCATGGCACCAGCATGGCCAAGTGACAGCAACGGGTTGGAATCAATTTCTCTGCAGGGCTGTGACCCACCTGAGCTTGACAGAGAGAGAGAGAGAGAGAGAGAGAGAGAGGAAAGGAGGGAGGGAAGGAGGGAGGGATTGGGGGAGAGGAGACCCAAGAGGCCGCTCCCTCATCTGGTTCCCCTGGGTGGGGAGGGGAGTCATGCTGCAGGGCCGCCATGGGAACGAGCTGCAAGGGGAAGCTCGGCTGAAGAGTGTGTGGGAGCGCACGGCCACTGCGGCCTTTCTCGTGAGAAAGCGTCATAGGAATCAGCCTGAAAGAAACCCACCAGCGCGGGGGAGGAGGTGGTCATGGCAGTGCTGGGGGGGGGGGGGGGCGTACAGGAAAAGGAAGGGGAAGTCCATACGCCGGTGGACGCAGAACTTGGTCCTGGGCTCGGTCTGTTGAATTTAAAGGTACGCTGCCCTCATTCAGATTTACAGTTTGCTGACTCAGGCCTGGGGTGTCCCGCCGTTCAGTGTGGGGGCCCCCACAAGCCGCAGGTCTCCACGCACGCGTACACTACAGTGCTTGAGCAAGATATCATACATACGAATCTGAGAATCACATTTAAATGGATGTCACCACAAAGTGTGTGCAGAATCACGCTGAGGTTCTCTGGCTGGTGTAAAATCCCATTTTAAATACAGTTATGTATCTATTTATGTTCCGTTCTTTGCTCTAAAATAGGCTTTAGACTATGCAAATGTACATGGAGTAGTAATTTTTTAAATATGTAAATCAAATTATGTACTACATAATTAAAAAGGCACACTTCCAAAATATTTTAATTGTCTTTAGGATTTTTGTACGAAATGATTGCACCAATATGTCAGATCTGTTTGCTTTGCTGAATAAAAAGATAGAGGTAAATGGTCCCCCCCACTCCCAAAAGACATATCAATGAGAACACAATTATCTAAAATTACACTTGCTTCGTATATTTTAATTTATTTATTTATATTTTCGTTGTTTTTTGAGTGGGTGGAATTTATTTCCTTCAGAAGAATCAGAAATCTCTGCTGGGTGCTAAAAACATTGTCACAAATATGCAACAGTAATTCTCTTTGTAATTTGATTAAAGAAATGTAAATGTGCCTCCCAATCATATATTGCTGGTAAGCCAATTACACTGGCTTACTGGATTTGCGTGTGTGGTACTTTGATTACCGGAACAATAAAAGGGGAAGTGAGGGCCGTTTGGTGCATATTACACAGGTGAACCGGAAATCTGCATAGTGGGAGGTGCCCGGGAATGTGGCGTGCACGTGCGAATGGGACACGCGCCAAACACCTGAATACGTGGCTGCTGCGTTAACGAGGCCTCGTGCACCTGCAAACAATTAACTGGACTTAGAAAAAAGAAAAAGTTGTTGCCTACAAATGGGATTCTGGTGCTGGTCCTAGTATTTATTTCGCAACCATATTATTTATATTATAAGGAAGATTAAATGTCTCGCAATCCCTCTTTTGCATGCAGAAATAGGTTTATGTTAACAGAGTTGCAGACCATCATTTATGGTCGAATGTGCAATCGTTATATGTTTTTGATTACATATTTTTTTCCGTTTGCGTGATACGTTAGTCTGTCACCTTTTATAATCAGTTTGAATTGGATATTGTAGTAATTTAGTGAGAGAAATTCTGGGTAAAATCTCTCAGCTTGGCTATTAACGCGTAATATATCGTTAGAAATTCAATTTCCCTAAAAGAGTTTTTCTATAATGAGCTCGTGTTTTAGGTCCCCTCTAGTTTGTGCAGTAAAGGCGATGAAAAGGGATCGTCGAATCCCACGTTTCACGCCAAAGTCGCGTTGGACAAGATGTGCCTAAACATCACAAGAGGGTGACTCCCCCCTCCTTTCTCCCCTCTTTCTTCCACGAGCACTTCTTTGCCGGCGTCGCCGGGAGTAAATTCCCAAAGCATGTTTCCTTGTTAGTTCGCCTGTGTTAAAATAGTAGCAGACGAGCGAGGCTCCCGAGGCGGCCGCGCGCTGGGCTCTGCGGGGGGCCCCGTGCCACATTGTCGCGAGCGAGCGGGGAGCGCGTGCAGTCGGAGGCTGCGGGTGTTAACGAGACGCCATGTCTCCCCGGGCTCGCCTCGTATTAATACGTTCGCGGTAAATAATTAATACTAGGGCTTTGGCTTTACCGGGAGATCTACCGCTGCGTCTCGAACGGCCCTGTTTTTACAAAGCTGCGCGTCTGGCGCCGCCGTCTGCAGTCTCTGCGGCCACATTAACTGACCTTAAAGAGCGTCGGCCGGACGGCGGGCCGCTTCTATCCGCCTCAGCTTAACGCTTCAATGGGGGGCGGGGGGTAAAATAAAACTGGCTTGCATATTTATCGACTCTAATAGTGTTTTCGTGGTGTCAGAGTCTGTATCTCTGGCCCATTAAACCGGGTTTCCCAAGCTGGAAAATGCCCCTTAAAATTGTGATTTGGCATCGTGGAAGGCGGTTTAAAAACAAATTGATAAGCAAGCAGTATTGTTGTTAGCCACTGGCGCCGTCATAAGTTTTTAGTCTTGTATACGTGTTCCTTTATTTGACTTTGTATTTGAATATCCATATATTTCATGGGGGCTTTTCATTTTCATGTGTTGTCTGTGTGAAGAAAGCGGCTCAGAAGCTGAACGCGCTCCAAAGAGAGAGTTTCGCTTTGTTGTGCGGCATTTTAAGGAAGGAAGCTGAAAGCTTGTCATTGCCAACTGGACGGTCTAATAATACCCCGTCTAAAGTATGCGACTCCCACTTGAAGCAAAAGTTCATACTGGAATAGGCGACGTGAAGCATTATGTGGGAGACTTTCTCCCAGCGACGTGCGTTTCAAAATTACAGAGGGGGCATGGAAGTGTGCACGTCTGGTCCGCTAAGTATGGGTGTGAGGGACGGGTAGCTGGAAGTTAAATGCCGGTGGAGGGTTTAGCTTGTCCGGGTGCTGCCAAGTCCTGCTGCCAGCTTCCAGAGCAGATTTCACATTCACAAATGTTTGTGTGATGTAATAAATGATTCTAGAGGCAAAACTACCTTCACTTATAACCTCTCCTCCTTTCTGCATCATTATTTCGGCACTGTTAAATTTCATTCTGTACGGCGGATGTGTATGTTCCACTTCATATCTAAGCAAATAAAGTTGCACATGCACGCGCACACACACACCATGCTTTGGCACGATGCACTGTTATAAAACGATACGTTCTGTAAAGTGTCTGTGTGACAGGCACAAGTCTATTCTAGCCGTTTTACTATATTTTACTCTTTCGTTGTTTTGGGGTGTATGCTTTGCGTGTGTATGATCATATGATCCGACAGGCACAACTGTATTCCTGCCCCTTACTATATTTTACTCTTTTGTTCCATTGTTTTGGGGTATATGATTTTTGCGCGTGTATGATCAGTGCGATCTTTATGACACTCGTCCTGCATGCCGTTTCTTCCCAGGCGTGTGGTCTCCGATCATAAAGAACAATGCAGGCGACCTGGCACGTTGCACTTCTTTGTGTCAAACTATTCCGGGCCATTTATAAGTCACGCTGCGTTTTCCTAAAGGTTCTCATGTGTCAGCAACCATAGTGGTGGCTTTGGCTGCCCCCTGGTGGCTAAGTGACCCGGAGACCATCTGGATCAGCAAAAAGAAGCGCTGTAGCTCTGTACTTTTAAACGTAACGAAATATTAACATATATATTTTGTGTTTTATTATTTTTTTACTATTTTTTTTTACAAACTATAATGGACCCCCGAACTTGACGCAGAAATTTGGAATGAGCCGGACACCTAGATTAGTATCAGGTCCAGTTGGACGTTTTCCGTAGCTGTATTTTAAAGAAGTAAAGCCGGACATCGACGCGTCTTTAAAAGAAAGCAGATGAACGTCTTCCGGTTGTTAAGGTTGAATGATATAAGCAAATATGAGGACTGAATTCTATTCTTGTATGCTGCACCGTTTCCGATCCACACTTCATAGCTACATAGTTAATAAGGTGTTTTACGTTAAATAATATTTAAGAATGTTTGTACATTTGGAATAATTGTTCCTTAAGCAACGTTACCTGTTGTAACTGCTGTGTGAGTCCTGCCTCGAAATTGAGCCTAAGTTTTTACGGCCCCTAAAATCTGCCAAAGTAATGCGCGTAAGCACAGGTGATTTTCGCCTGCCCTAAATCCTCATTGACGCTGAATTTGAAACCTGTTTTAATGGTGTGATTAGAAAAAAGAAAATATGTCCGGTGGAAATTAGAGACTGAAACGCCCTCTGTAGTACACTAGTCATGCATTTTTATGAAGTTCACTGTTTTTTAATCTTTCTGTGTTGTGCAGAATCTCTCCTGCCTTGCCTTGTGTTCTTGGTAGCAGAAACGGACAAATTAGGGACTGCTTGGAATCCACTTTGGTGGGGGGTTCTGGAAAATGAATCACTCGAAAGCAGGCATGACTGACCTGGTGGGCTTAGACATCAACTGCAATTCCACTCAAATGGTTAAAGTGGCAACTTTATAGCATTACCAGAATGTTCCTTTGCATCCGTCTCTCTGCTACAGTTTTTAAAGCAGCAATAATTCACCAGGATGACTGCTCCTAATCCAGTCCAGGTGTTTCCCTACCTTCTACAGACACTGCAATAGTGGTTAATATGTTACGTTAGTAATCTTTTTAAATATACATGCACCTTGCGTCGCCACTCGAAGATCATACAACATTATACAGCTATTTACATGTACGATGTTGGACAGTCAAGACAAACACGAACGTTTCCTCAGAAAGAACTTCTAATTTATAACTAAACTAAGAGAAAAATCAACTATCAATCTGGCTGTTGATGAGATTTACATCCATCAATCACTGTCCCAGTCATGGTTATGGGAGAATTACATGAGCAAACTTAATGCTTCTCCGGTGTTTAAAACAGTTAAGGGGAAAAAAAAAATCAAATACACTGACATCCATGAGAATATTGGCAGCCATGGATTTTTTTTTTATTTTGCAATTTATGGCTTAAAGGAATCTTATAAATGTGGCTCTAACAGGGCCTTGTCACCACAATGAACGGCGCTGATGTTCACACTTTCATTTCACGATGAGCCTGCTATCTTCCATGCATGGAATTCACGGACTTTATTCATTTCTGCATCCGTGGCGGTTGCATCATGTGGCTCGTGTGGTAAAGATGCCATTCTGCCTTCATGCCATCCCCAGCCATGTATAAGTCTGTTAATTTTCAGCGTGGAGATGAATGTTCTGAAATGGCTCGTCCACAGGATGTGTGGCATTTTTGCTACATGTTTGTTTCCCCCATCCTTTAGGGTGACAGAGGGGCTCTCAAAATCACAGCTGCTCTGCCAACCCAAACATATTCCTGTATTTAAATAGAAATGAAGTCGGCGCCATTATGATCACCGCCCCTTCTGACAGTTGGAGCAGCTTAATCGGCCTACAGTCTGCCTGCAAATGAAACAGTGAGCCCCGGACCGGTGATACCAAAGCACTCAGACTGAGCGACCATCCAGCCCGGCTGCTGCTGCTCACTGTCATCGACTGCCGTGACGCACCCTCCCCACGAGACACCGACGCAACAAGGAAGGCCTGCCCTGAATCTCCGGCATGTGCTGAGATCTGGCTTTACGCAAAGCTGGCCGCGTGATCCCAGGAATCGAGGCCGCAGTCCGATCCTCTTTTGATCTGTATTGCTCTCTCGCACAGAGAAAACAATCGGGTGAATGTGGAAGAGTGCCAAGCTTTTGTCAGCAACTGAAATGACATCATACAGTATGCAGCAAATGTGTTAGCGCTAATTATTAGCACAGAAAGGCCATAATGATATGAGTACAGAGGATTGCTCACACCTTCATTCATAACAGAAATATCTGGGAAATATTCTGTTATTGTTATTGCTGCTATCATTAGTGAGTGAAACATTTTGTATGTTTGATGTGTGCGCAGTTATTGTAGCTAGATCAGGAACTGGTATTGGTTTCATGCTAAATCTGCCCAAACGGCTTACTGTCTGCAAACCTATGTAATTTTATTGCACTTGACATGGTGTTGCTTCAGCTGTGGGTGAGCCCTGGTCTCGCTGGGCCGCTGGGCTTTCCTGTCAGAGTTGTGAACATCCATCTACGTGCCAGTTGGAGTTCGCTTTTGTCACACAAGAGCTCGCGTTTTGACAGAGCAAACATTTGTTGGTGTGTGTATGTGTGCGGGTGCATATATCTGTGCTTAAGACAGAAGTAGAACGTGAAAAATCGAAGGGGCGGGAAGCATTATCTGTAAATTGGAAGCGGTAATATTTCTCTAGATGTCATCCAAGTAGGTGTTACAGCATTTGGGCGCTACACTCAAGATTATGTATTTCCTAATCCTACCAGTTTCTGTGAGATACAACATAAGGAACTACGATTGAAGCACACAAGACACTTTGATAAACACGCTGCCTTTCTGCCATGACAACCAGCTAACCAGTGCCCCACGTGATGAAATACGGCAAAACAAACACGTTGTGACAACTTTGGCCCCCAACACTGTGGCAACGTACTAACCGGAAGCCGTCAAACTGACTGTGAAGTTTAGCGCTGTACAGGAAGGGTTTTGATCAGAGGTACGGATCTTAATCTTCCACAAGCATTGATTCCCTTTGAGTATAAACATTGTAGTGATATTATTTGCCAATGGGTCTGCACAGAAATGGTCATTCTTCCTTCATTGTCGTCAAATGAGATCTTAAATACATTCCTTTCATAATTGTAAAGTGAAACATCTGCTGGCCGCACAATAATGACAGACCTGTGCGTAACCCAAAAGATTGTCTGTGTTTTGGTTATTCACTCTTCAAGGTGGGGGGGTAGTCCACCAATGCATACTGCTTCGGGGAGGTTTGATGCTGTGCTCAAACCCCAAACCAGCTCTCACTTGACCACTGTTAGGAACAATATTCTAATATTGGGTTGGATACCTTTGCTCTCAGCAAGGCTTAAAGTCTTTGTGACTTGGACTGAACAAGATGCTTGAAACATGCCTTAGAGATTCTGGTCCATGGTGACAGGATTGCATCATGTAATTGCTGCTGATTTGTCGGCTGCACACTCATGCTGCGATTCTCCCGTTCCACCACATCCCAAAGGTGCTCTATCAAATTCAGATCTGATGACAGGGGAGACCATTGAAGTACCCTGAAGTCATTGTCATGTTCATAGAACCAGTTTGAGATGATTTGTGTTTTGTTATGCACATTATCCCACTGGAAGTAGGCATTAAAATCTGGGTAAATTGTGGCAATAAAAGGATGCACACGGTCAGCAACAATACTCAGATAAGCCACACGGTCAGCAACAATACTCAGATAGGCAGCGGCATTTAAATGGCGCTTGGTAGGGGACCCAGTGCATGCCAGGAAAACATTCCTCACTTCATTAAACCGCCACTACCAGTCTGAACTGTTCACATAAGTCAGGTTGGGTCCATGGATTCCTGTAGTTTACAGCAAACGTCGACTCTACTATTTGCTTATTGCAGCAGAAATCAAGATTCATCAGACCAGGTAACATTTTTCCAATATTTGGCTGTTCAGTTTCAGTTAGCCTGTGCACATTGTACCTAGTGCTCAGCTGACAGCAATGGAACTTGATTTGTTTCTCTTCCCATCCACCTCAAGGTTTGAATGTTGTATGTTCCGTTTTCTCTTCTTCACCTTTCTTCTCACCACTGTTGTTAAGAGCGGTCATTTGACTTGCTGTAGACTTCCTGTCAGCTCATACCAATGTGGCTGTTCTCCTCTGACCTCTCTCATCGCAAGATGCCTGTGCACGAAGAATGGTGAGACTGTCGCACTTGAAAATCCCAGATCAACAGTTTCTGCAATACTCAAACCACCACGCAACCATGCCATGGTCAAAATCACTTAGATTGCATTCTGATCTTCCCATTTGCTGAAGCTCTTGATCCATGTCTACATGATTTCATGCAATGAGATGCTGTCGCATGGTTAGATATATTTGTATTAAAGATCAAGTTTACAGGAAATCCTAATAGCAAGATCGGTTATATGAAAATTACTCAATTTCCCCGACGAGACCAGTAAAATACCACTATTCTATTCCATGGGCAAGATACTTCGCGAAAGCTGGTTTTCAAAAATTGTAACGGTCTGTAATTGCGAATATTGTAAAATTGTAAGCTATGAAAAACTCAGTTTAAACTGGGCATTGAAGCTAGACATCCACAATCAGACCATGGCTCATAACTGTTTCCCTGCTTATTAAGATTTCTCTCTATTTGTCCCTGGTGAATTGTGCTATGATTTGTTTTCAATTTCAGTATCTGGCAACATACTGAGTAGCCATGTTGAAGGGCGAAATTATGTTATTTCAGGCATATATTAGTCCGGCTGGGCAAGTAATTGAAAATTAATCAAAACCGACATTCAGAAATTCTGATTGACGTAATTTTGCCCATATCGGTTACTTTGGTTTTTGTCCCGTTAATAATTAAAAAAATTGTCAATACTTTCCCCAGTGTGTGTTCTTATAAAAACATACTACTGTGTGTGTTGTAACGTTACTCCATCCTGTCCATCTACGACATGGAAGCAGCATGGAGGAGGGCTCGCACACCATCGACTGAGCAACTCCAGCACCACAGGAAAATGCGATGTCCGTCATTTTGATACGTTGTGGCTTTAGTGAAGACGACACCGAACAAAAAGAGGTCATATTTATACACTGCGGAAAAACAGTTTCCGCTACCGAAGATAATACCATCAATCGGTTTCAGCACTAGCAATATTTAAAATACAATGGAAACCGCTTTTAGTGATCACGGGTATAGTGATCAAGCACTTATGTGGATCGAAAAGCTTGGGACAGAATCATTCCTGTACAAATACCATTTAAATAATTTGCTTGTAGCAATCAAGTAGTCTCCTTAATGTTCATTTTGGGTGTTTTTATACAAGACAAGATTATAGATTATACAATTTTATTTTTAACTTTGCTAGTTGTACTTTGCCTTGTGGGAACCCATCTGCGTCTGGCGAGCTACCTGAATCTAATGCTGCGTGCACAGAAAACATGACGGGAAAAAGAAAGTCATTTTCTCTCAATGATAAATATAGACTCATAGAAGCTCATGATAAACATAAGCTATATTTTATGTACAGTATTATATTGAATTATGGTGTATTAGAATTATACACAGTTAAGTAATTTGTACGATACTGTAATTTGAAAAGCGCTTGAAACAGCTCAACTGTATTTTGAAAGGGTCAATAGAATTCAGTAAAAAGCGATGATGTCTGTTTTGTTCATGTAATAAATATACAAATGTCAATTAGAAGGTAATCTGCCTGAGACATAAAGAAAAGGAAAAATATATGAAAATATAACGATCATTTTCACCCAGACAGACTTGATCACTATAAACTGTTTCTACTGTAATGTATTTTGTTTGCAAGAAATGCAAACTGTACATTTTCTGCTTTTTCAGGGAAGTTGCTTTTTACATTAAGACTAAATTGTGACCTTTTTTCAAAAGATGGTTTCATTTCAAGCGATTTGTCTTTTGATTTCAGTTGTTCAAAAATATTCAATGAATAACAATAAATGGTTCATTATTCCTTCAATTACTTTTAAATCATAAAGATATGCAGTCTTGCATTAGAAAACATATCTCAGCTTTAATAGTTAAATCATTTACAGTACAAATCTTGTCAGTGAAAGATTGAGGAAAAAAACGAAAACACACGAAAAAATATTCGGTAACGCTTTACATTAAGTGCACCTTCATAATGCATTCATAAAACGTTCAGTACACCTTCATAATGTATTCATTAAGTATTCATAAACCATTCATAGACATCATGTACGTATACCTTATCCTAACATCCCTTAACAACTGTAATATACATTAATAACAAATAACAAACATTATATAATAATAACAAACAGTATAATTGTATAATCATGTAATGTTTGTTATGGTATGTTAGGATATTAAGGCATACTTGTATGCTGCTTATGAATGTTCTATGAATGTATTATGAAAGTGCAATGAATGTTGTATGAATGTATTATGAAGGTGCACTTAATGTAAAGCGCTACCAATTATTCACTAATCGTAATGAAGGTAAAATGTTCAGTTAATCGTGATATTGATTTGAGGTCATATCACCCAGCCTTTCATGTTAGGTTGGTACTTTTCATCATTGGTCCTGATAGGTCACAGTGTGTGTTAGTGATCAGTGTGCTTGTGTACACAGTTGAAATAATTGTATTAAATTGAATTTTTTTTTAACAGTACCTTTAAGTTGCCTTCTGCAAAACCTGCACTCTCAGTAGTCTGTCTGGACCAAGTGTGGACAAGCTGACATTTCAGAATGACTCTAATCTTCCCAAGCGGCTTTAGCGTCACGTCACATTTCTGCTCCAGTACCTACATTTTTCCGCTTAGCTTTTTTTAAACTTCGTCTTTAATTCAGTCTTCTGGAAGTTTGCAAAAACATCTGGCTTGAGCTGTTGCATAAAAGTGACGACTAAGCAATTTGAAGAATATTATCGTGATTGATGTATCTGTTTTCATGGTGTTCTGGCTGCCACTGTCCTGTATGCCGCACATGACGACCCTCATGGCTTCTTCACTGGTCGATGGAAAGTGCAGAAGTGGGGTCCATTTGGCCTTTTGCATGCTTAAAATAATGTGCGATATCTTATTCATCATGCTCATTGATGTGCTTGATGTTATAAATGCAAGGTGCGGTGGCCAAGTGATGAGGCGTTAGTCTCGTAAACCAAAGGGGGCGGGTTCGAGCCCTGTCCGTGCCTTTGAGGGCAGTGGTGTCTTTATAGTTAGGGAAGTGCAGTCGTAATTGAAAGATCGTTCATTTGAATCCCTGACCAGCAAGGTGCCTTACTAAATTAGCTGCCCCCTGCTATGTTACTTATGGGTTAAATGCAGTGGACGCATTTTGTTGTGGTGTGTCAACAATGACCGCTGATTACTAAGTTCTTATCCTTGCTCTGGGCCTCCCATGATTTCCTCTGGTCTCTCCAGTTCTCACGCACAACACGAAGACAATCGGTCCAGGTGGGTTACTGTGGGAGGGGGCAGAGTGGCTTAGTGGTGAGTGAAGTAGCCTCCAATCCTTGAGGGGTTTGAATCCCGTTTCCGGCGCTGTGTGGATTTCGTATGTTCTCCATGTGTTGCTCAGGTGAGGAGGGTTTGTAACCCTAAATTCCCCATCGCCCCCCCATTCAGGGTGTTTCCCAACCGTGTGCTGCCTCGGATTGGCTCAGATGTACCCACAATGGATATAATGATTAGATGGAAACACCATCCATCAGCTAAATGCTTATCCTGATCAGTGTCACAAGGGGCCCCGGAGCCTATTCCAGGCTGCACACGACATAAGGATGGGCCGCACCCCGAACGGGAGGCCAGTGGGACGGACGATAATAATAGAAATCAATAAAGTGAGATAAAATGGCCAGCATTATAAAATACCTGCCGGCTTCAGACATCTCATCCAGAGTGAGGCTCACAACCAGAGATGGTCAGAGGGGCGTACACACCCCGGGCGATTCCGGGGACCAGCGCTTTAGGGCCCGACCCCCCCCCCCCCCTCCCCACCATTATTACGTTCTACCGAGAGGGACCTCAGTTTAAAATTGTCAGCCCTAGCAGAGGCCGCAAGGTGACAGGGGGCGGCGTCAGGGGACGTAAGGGGGGCGTAAGGGGACGTCAGGGGGGCGTAAGGGGGGCGTCAGGGCCAAGAATGTTTAGCCCTGCTCACAACCACACAGCCATCGTAAGTTTTAAAAAAGAATTAAAAACAGAACGTGACAAGAATGTTTTTCAAAATCCACTAAAGGGTCATGTGATCCATTAGAACCTCACAAGTGTTCAAATAGGCTTATTTATGATGTCAGAGATTTTCATACCGGAAGCAATTTCCAGTTGCTGATCCATCCTCATCACCCACCCCCGGTTCAGGGCCAACGCCGGAACAGGTCGAATGAGGACATGCCAGAGGTCCATTTCCAAGGCAACAGATTTCAGCGCCTCTCTGGGGATTCTAATATATCCGATGACTGCATATGATACTATATATGATTATTATTTTTATTAGCTGCTGTCGACCATATGGATGGCATTCGTCCAGGAGGCCTTTTGTTTCTAATGGCATCTTCATTGTTGTGATGACTATATATGATACTAATATCCACCCCCTCTGTATCTATCTTCTAACCACTTATGGGTGGGTGGGGGGGGGGGGCAGGGGGCTGGGGCCTATGTCAGACAGCATAGGGATGGCAGTCCATCACAGGACACAAAGAGAATCACCCGCACATGGGCGGGTCACGCAAACTGCACGCACAGGACAATCATGACCATGTAGTAACTGTGGAGTAACAGAGCTTCCCACTGGCACAGTGTATTCCCTGCCCCCCCATACTAATATCATATATTTAACATGATATTCTATATTGAACTTAATATCATATCACATTCACCATTTCCTATGGAACAGTTTCCTATGTTTTCAGTGGATACACTTCCAGCCAGGCACCCTCCACGACGACAAACCGCATCTGGTCATTGGTTACAGCCTCTCTTCTTCCTCTGCTGGCTTCACGGGTCACGATCGAAGTCAAAACACATGTTCGTGCCACAGGGAATGCATCCTAACATGCCGGCATGATGGGAGGCTCTTTTCATAGTCCGATTTAGTAAACGCTATAATCCAAATCTCAGTATTTTAACCATTTGTACAGCTCGATATTTTCCCGGGAAAAGTCAGCCTGAGAATGTGGCTGACAGTGACGGCACCAGGACTCCCGTTTGGGGACGGGAACCTGCAGCTTCCCAGTTTACAAATCTGTGTGCTTAGCGGGCACGCTATGCGCCGCCGCGCTAAACGAAGCCGGCATGGGATTGAGTATGGCTGCCACCGGGACCCCTCTGCTGTAATCACTGCACCGGCTGTTTGCTCTCGCCTGCCGCTGCAGCTGCGCGTTAGGCCGAGCGGCACTGCACCGGGAGCGGAGCGTCCTATGGTGCGATTAATCAGAGCGGCGGCAGATCCGTGAAGGAGCTTCCCAGGTGAGGCAGGAGCTGGGATGATGCCAAAGGCTCCCCCCACAAAATATGCTTACAGGCAGGTGAGGGGGCACCGATATCCGCTCTGTAGCCAGACTCTGCGGGATATGGGGCTGGCTAGATCTAGCAACGATGGAGGAGGAGTAGATCTTTCAGGAATGTTTACTTGCTTAATCTCTGTGATTTATTTGAGCTGGTGAAGGTGAAGTTTAACCCTAAATTAAAATGACAGATTCAAGACACTTTTACCTCAGTTGGGTGTCACTCTCCTCGTGGCTGAACTGTATTTCTGTATTTTAGGTAAATAGTTATATAGGTCAATAGTTAAATAGTCATCGGCGAGATGGATTGTTTTTCTAACAGAAATGACGTTTGAAAAGAGACAAGTAATTACCAGAGCCGAAAAATCTTAGTCAGAACTGGGGGACGGTCTTCCCAAAGTGAGGAATCCGGGTCGCTCTCCTTCCATAGCGTATCAGGAGTTAAACAGATTTCTTCTTTCACCTTTGTCAATGACTTCACGATGCACTTTTCTGTCCAAGGTACTTATCAGTCCTGCTGACCTTGGGTCAATGGTGCCTCCTTATCTTCCAGGCCTGATCCAGCCGCTCGTCCGCATCAGGCTTCCCGGCACTGATTGCACACACATTAATTACTTTTTCAGTCGGTTGGTAAAAACTAAATTTCTGAACCACATGGTGTCAGTAAAATTATCTGGGTTAACTACCTGTCTCAGGGGGACAATAGCAGCATTCCTGCTCGACTTGATCCTACAACCTTTCAGTCACGAGTCCAGTCCCACTAATTGCCTGCTGCCCACAGGAGAGGACCTCACCCTGACAGATGCTACCTAGTGAGGAATATGACGACTTGTGTGCAGTTGGTGGCAAACTGTATACCATAAGTACATAATGGGTCGTCGGCTAGATGGAGGCGGGGTCAGATCCTAGAGGGGAACAGAGTCCGGGAGTACGGATGCCTGCGGGCCAAAAGCACTCGACACGCAAGGATCTTGGCTGCGGCTCAAGCGATGGCTGGCATGGACGCGTCCCACACGGGGAACCCTTTCAGAAACCAGCTCTCTGGCCGCCTCGCTCTAAAGAAACATCTGACTAATCCACAATCAGGTGTTTTTTGCCAATTAAAATCTGAGAATACCGTTAATTCAGTCACAAGTGACTGCTTAACCTCCATCATCAAAGGAGGTTAGGGCGCTGAGTCGGCTCTTCTCGATTATGTTGATTGTTAGTGAGAATGCAATATTCATAAATGTTTAACAGGGCAATTAACCTGATTGACTGTAGTAAAAACAGAAGGTGGAGCGGTTGTCTACCCAACTCTCGTGCTCCCTCCTGAACACCTTTTTTGTTAATGGGTATACTTTGAGTTCATTATTTAAGCGGAAACATGCCGCATTGCTGGTCTTGATTAACTCCAGCTACACTGAAGGCACAGCCCCCATGCGAGTGTTCTGGGGTGTGTGATTCATCAGCACTGCCTTTGAGGACCTCACCGCTTGTCATTCATTCCCAAGGCCCGCCCCCGTCTCAGCGCGTCTCCCACCGAAGCGTCTAATTAGCGCTAATTGCAATAGCGTGTGCTTATATGCTGAACCCGGCATCTGGTGGTGACACCAGTGCCACAGGCCAGCACCGCGCCAGCGTGTCGAGCGGCAAAGTGCCCCTCACAGGCTAGCGGTGTCCCTCACCGGCCGGCGGCGTCCCTCATCGGCTAGCGGCATCTATAACTGTTGTTTCGGTTTCAGGGATTCACAGAATACAAAAAGAAAAGGGCAGGACAGCACATGATACGTGTATTTGTTGGGATTCCAAAGGTGCTGAAGAAGTTGGAGTGTAATGCCTGATATTAGAATAAAAATTAGGATTCGACTCAATCCTCTAATAGATAGATGGTAATACAGATGGCTGATTTTAAAAGACAGGCTTTCAGTTTGTGACGCACCAGACACCCTGTTATTCGTATCACCCCCCTGATGGACCCGAAATAAACGATGGATTTTTAAAAGGATGAGACAGCCTCATTTCCACGGCCAGGGGGCTGGAGACTTAAATTATACCTCGACAAGCCTGCCGCCCCCCACCCCCTCAGCCTACTGAGCCCCCCACGCCGGCACCAGCCCACGCCGGATGGCGGCCTGGGCACCACACTGGTGCTGTGACAATAAATGATAGTGGTTGCAGGGGTTGAAGGAGGAGGTGCCCCCCCATGCGACCCAGGGGGGTTAGGCATGACCTTTGCTTATAGCCCTAAGCCTCCATCTTGCCGTAATGATAGAGGACATTGTTCTCTGCCGGGCGTGTGTTTCGCCAATGTTTGTTTTGAAGAGAAGTACCCAGGTTCGAAGCCTGGGGCTACCTCTCGTCATGGACCACAGCTGTTCCAGGGCGTCCTTGGTGCAAACTTCAGGAAGCCCGGGACTCACATTTCGAAGAAATCGAGTCAGATCCCTACAGCAAACAAAAGACATAGCAATAATTAAAATATCATCCTTGTTTTTATTGTTATTTTTTTATGGAGAGAATTACAACAGATTTAACGGCAGCTTTCAAATGGCTACATTTTTAACAGTTATTGGCAGAGTACTTTGGGGACTGTTGCCATGGAAACCAAGAGACCTTACTTTCAATAAAATAATTTCCTTTGTAATTTACTCAGTGGATATATTAAGTGATGGTAAAAATAAAAATGTAATAAAACAACCTCAACCTCCCTGTCTATGTGAGCAACAAAAGTTAATGAAGAGCAGTTTACTTAGTGGGTGCGTCGGAGAAAAAAAAATACATTTCCTGAAATTTATATAGTTTTCACACTTGAAATTAAGAATTTTTCTCAAGCATATAGACACCGTACACTGAATTTATTATATGACTTTCTTTTTTGTCAATCTAGAAAAGTTAGGGAAAATAAAGAATTATGCGGATCATTTTAATATTGATATTGATGTTGAATTGCCACACATAATACTAATTCCTATCCCAGAATATCTTATAAATTAGCTCCTCCCTGAAAGTGATCTACAGTCTTGAAGGGCAAGAAGGGCAGCTGTGTAGGACATCCCAAACAGACGGGGGCGCTCCGGCCTTTGTGACGGAACGGGATGTGGGCAGAGGAATCTCAGTCCCACAACTAATCTGACACCTTTCACAAGCACTTAAATAATGGCAAAAAAAAGTGCCGCAATGCATTAGGCGAAGGAACAGCGGAGACTGGGGGCAGCAAAGGAAACTAAGCTGGGGGTGGCGGGTGTGGGGTCATTGAAACGGAAAAGAAAATTAACCACAAGCAAAGTGAAGCCAGATCAGATTACTTGCATGCCTTGGCCTCTTTGTGCTAATAATCCAACAGCAGCAGCCCCCTTTTCATAAGGCGGTTAATTCAGCCCCCCCGCCCAGCCCGCTCTGCTAGCCCTTATCTCAAGGCAGATAAGGCCTGTCAATTAGCCAACAGTGTAAAGACTGCCTCAGCATCCAATAGCGGCTGTTATCAAAGAGAAAACACTCCAAATGTCACCCATGGCAAGGGGCGTATCGTCTCATTACCGCGTGGGGTCAGAATTATGGCTGCCCACAGAAAACACAACCTGACAATCGCTGACACCTTACCACCAGCATGTCACTGTATTTTTTAATCGGAAGAGACGCAACAGAGATATTGCGTAAGTTAACAAGAATAATCTGTAGTGTCGTGACTTGGGCTGGCTCATATTTACTCATCTGCATCTCCCAAAACTCAAAATCAATTTATCCCTCTGCAGTCTACTAAACTACAGAGAAAGGCAGCGGAATGGAAGGCTGCTGTAATATTCAAAACCATTTACTTGTATATGAATCATTAAAACAAATCTCCTCCAATAAAGAATGCTGCTAGAACTTTCCCCCACGCTGTGGTATAAATACAGTTTTATAATTTAAACAGTGCATATGTGAATAATTATATTATACATCATTACTGTACTATACAGTATGACAGTATTAGACAAAATAAGTTGCCAAAGTAATGCTGTACAAAGTAATACTTCTAAATTTCAACAAGAAATATGCCTGCCAGACCTGGTAATATGACTCTCTCTGCAAAGATTTACTTTCCCAGAAGATTATTTCAAGAGGTTTATATTAAGAAGTAAATGTCATATTCAATATGTCAGATAAACCATAAGGAATTTATATATAAGGTATTACAATACTTGGGCTTTGAGCTTTGAAAGGAAATATAGGAAACGTCTGTAATGGCAAACCATTTATTTGACTGCCAAAACACATACCTATCGTGTTACAATCTTTTTTTCAAAGGTGAATTCCCTGTAAAATGGGATTTAATTACAACGCTTTCAAAATTTTGTAAAATGTCGCCATCTAGTGGATATTCAGTGCTATTACTCTAAAACAAAATGCAGTTCATATTTTGAACAATTCCTCTAGTTCTCGTGGAGGGCAGTATTGCCTTCGTTGTTGGGTTGTATTTCTGTTGGACACTGTTTTACATATGGAGCACCAGAGCCGTCCATTTTCTGTAACTGCTTGTACTATACAAGATTGCATAGTTTAAAGTAAAGCAGTTATGAGCATTAGGAAAACCCTCAACTGGCCAAGGGGTCCCATTGCTGAATTAACCACCAATAAGACCAATTATTATGTCGCATATCCTAAACCAACACAGAGGTTCCTCAAAAGTACAAAGATTTAATGCAGTGCTTCCCAACCCAGGATAAACTTGGATTTTCCAAATCAAGCTACAGAAAATGACCAGGGTAGCGTGGTGGAGCTTCATCCTTCCGTCCCTGTGGGGCTGAATCTGGCTCCCATGTGGAATTTGCATGTTCTCTACATACCGTGTGACTTTCCCCCAGGTGTGTAACCCCTGCAGTTAGGAGTTCTGGCATCGAGGTCTTCGCAGCAGCTGCCGTGTCCTGTGATGGTTGGTCTTTCTGTGCAAGGTGTCCCCTTGTTCACAAAGCATCCCGGGTTGAGCTCTAGGCCTGTTCCCCCATCCTGAATGGAGACTGGGTGGCAAAATGACCATGCTGTGATTTAGTATCTTCTGAACCGATTAATTTTGTAGAAATCAATTTTCTTAGTTGCTCAGTCAATTAAATCAAGACTTCCTGTGGTTAGATGAGTGATACTGGGGCTCTAAGCATGAAAAATGATTCATCGGCTTTTCACATCTCCCAGGCAACACCATCCCAACCACCAGAGACTGCTTCAGGAACACGGGGGGTGCATCTTCTGTGTGGGGGAGGAAGCTTCTTGGGACTGCTGGGAATATCACGGCCAAGCTTCAAAGACTTCAAATTCAGCCAGCTGAAGACATCAGCCATGACATAAAAGTCCATTACAGCAGGACTATGATCTAAGGCAAATGGCCAGAGTAAATTATTAATAGTCACCAACCATGAGACCCAGTCAAATTCCTGACATGAATTCTGCTGTGAATCTGAGGAAAGACTTTAAGCTATTGTTCTTAAGAATACCCTGAGCAAGCTAAAGGCTTTCACCTGTAGGGGGCAGTGTGTCACTCAGCAGGTCAGACCACTGTGCCTGTGGTCAGAAAGACGCGGGTTCAAATGTCAGGGTCAGTAGACTGATGTCACCTTGCCGTTATCCCCAACTGCTCCGGGGGTGCTGGACACTGTAACCCATAGATTTCCCCTGTTTGTGTCTCATGGAGAGCATGATGGGATAGGCAAAAAGGCAGAATGAATAAAGGTTCACTCTTTGGGCAGGAGGAGTGCTAACAACAGACGGATCTGTCCACCATGCCTGCTACAATTGTTTAGCATATTTATTTCTTTATTATTGTTTATCACTTCATGAGGCTAATCAGAGGCAGTAAGCATCCAATTTCAGATGAAATATGCTGCCCAGCCAAAAAAAAAAAAAATTTGAATTTTTCATTGCACCGCCTTTATCTTTGATTATGGCGCACATTTGTCATGACATTGTCTCCACAGGATTATGCAACATCTCATCGTTTTATTTTCATCCAGATTTGCATTAATTTCTCACCGAGATCCTGTACTGACAAGTGAGTTGAACCACCCCATAAAGACTCCTTCAGCACATCCCAAAGACCTTCAGTGAAGTTAAGGTCACAACTCTGTGGTGACCAAGTCATACGTGAAAATGATTCCTCATGCTCCCTGAACTGCTCTTTGACAATTCAAACCCAATGA
>JAODKE010000125.1:28909876-28925103 GCA_026779605.1 Mormyrus hasselquistii
TCTCAGCTGACTTCACTTTATTGCTGCATAATGCTGCTGAGCTGTAATAATGATCCAGTCATTGGCTCTTAAGTATTCGCTGATATATGATTTTAGGAAATATGATTTTATTTTGGACAAAATCGGTCCACTGCAGGGAAGTCCTGTCAACACATTTTGTGTTTTCTTATTTGCAATGGAAATTCACAAAGAGTGACGGGTGTCTTTCGGCTTTTATGATTTGTGAAGCAGAGATCAATATTAAATGGACCATAGGAAATACAGAAAAAAGAAGGTATCGAATTTAGATAAATATTCTCTATAGCATTGATGTCGTTATGAAACTTAAATTCTGAGAACTGAAAATTCCTGTAGTTTTATTTTGCATTACTTACAACAAAACTAGGTACTGCAAAACTATACACAATATTTTCACATTCAAGAATGTTTTTTGAAAACAGCACTATACAGTTAAAATTATTAGCTGGTGTATGACAACCCAACCAGTAACTGTACAGCATGTTTAACTGAAAAACAGCCGATTATGAGCATTTTTTGCACATAAGCATGATATTGTCAAATCTTCTTTTCCACAGACAACTGCTTATCTTGATCTCCATAAAAAAAAAACATAAACATGAACTACAGGGTGCACAGAAAATGCACCAATGTAAGATTAAATGCTTTTGGTGTTTGGAGTAAGAGGCTTTCTGTAAAGTAATAAATACTGATGGTCCATATTACAGTCTTGAAAAACACTTTTTAAAGCATCAAGTGTGTCAGAAGTCTGCCCAAGGCTCATGTATGAAGTGCTACAGTAAATTATCCATGCGAGACAGCTGTCATGGTCCCGGTGTGTTATCAGAAAAACAGCAGAACAAGGATCCGGTGGTCACTCAGATCCGTGATGCTGAAGCCTCCTGTGTCTTATGAGTCTCCCGTCATTATGGAAATAAACTCCTCCTGGTTTACTGAAAGAAGAAAAAGTCATAAGTAAGTCTAAATAAAATATTCAGCCAAATTAAACAATACTCAAGTGGCAGAAGTATGCAGTATGTCAACCCAAGTTTTAACCCCCCTTAGATTATAGCATACATAAGCAATGAATACGAAAAAAGATTAGAACTTAACACTTATAACACTCCAAATGCTTAATTAAAATGAGACGATTCATGTCCTGTTAACTAAATTTATATGTCGAATCATAATCCCTGAATTCCTGAAATATTAATTAATTAGTATGGAACGGGAAGTTTTAAATAATAATATCACATCATCTTTCATCATTATGAAATTAACACCGAATTCACACGAAGAGATTATGGAAAGACTAAGCGCAGATCAGCAGGTTTCTATCCGGTGTGGATTCGCATTTGGGTCCCGATCCCGTTCCCGATCCGGCCGAGTGCCCGTACTCTCCCCGTCCCCGTCCGTGTCGAACTCGTCGATCATGGCTCGCAGCTCCTCGTCCGATATGTTCTCGCCCAGCTCCCTCGCTACCCGCCGCAGGTTTCTTAGGCTGATCTTGCCCGAGTCGTCGTCGTCAAACAGCTTGAAGGCCTTCAGCATCTCCTCCTGAGGATCCCGCTCCAGCATCTTCTCTGTTACTGACCATTATACACACAGCTTATTTTCGTATACCACGAACAGAACCAGGAATAACGGTTTCAAAACGAAGATGGTAATAATGATTAATATTATTATTATTGGTAATAATAGTTGTAGTGGTGGCAGCATTAGTAGTAGCAACAGCAAAATATTCGATTTGTAAACCAAAAATAAAAGGACACATTTTAATGTTATGACAACACTTACCAACTTCATTAAAATCATCAAATGTAATCTTTCCGCTTCCTTCCCGATCGTAGTCTTTAAGTATCTTCAGCACATCCGATTTCTTCACATCGAACCCCAAAGCCCTCATTGCGACCTTTAACGGGGGGAAGGCAGGTCAGACCCCTGCGCGTCACCGACGCGGATACGCGCCCGGCGATATGCGCACTAACCTTCAGTTCATGGTAATCGATCTCTTTGTCTTTGTCGGTGTCAAACAGCTCAAAAGCCTCTTTTATCTCTTGCTTCTGTTCCTCGGTCAGCTCTCTCCTCTTTTTTCTTTTCGTCCTGTCAGCAGGAAGCTCAGTCCTAAAAAAAAAAAAAATGTAACGCGTTTATGAGTTATTGTTGTTGATATGCGTGTGACACATTTCACCAGAAAGCGTAATTTATGTAGTCCAAGCGGTAGCGTCAGTTATTTAACCAGAACTGCTGCTGTAATACATGTACGCGAGAATAAAAAACATAAAACAGTCAAGGTAATATAAAGACAGCCAATTACTTCCAGCTAGCTAGACTGCACTATCGCTCCCCAATATGGTCCTTCGTTAAAAAAATACGCGACACACACAAGCACAAATCAAGAACAGATTAGTAAGATTAACATCTTTCTTATCAATACTAGCTAAAAACAGGGGGGCGTTAAACTGTCTAAACTGAATTTGCCTAGCGATTCTTATGGATCTAGCCTATAATGATCCCATTCAGTGTCTAAAAAATGAAAAGCACCAATTTAGGTTTGTTCGACATGCTTACCTCAATGGCAGGCTCATTGCTTTAACTTTGTTATAAACCGGTGAAATCAAGAGGACAGTTCCGGAAAATACAGAGGAAAAATAAAACCAAGAATTAGTTTACAGTAAAAAAAAGTACCCAAGACAACAAAAAACCACAACAAATCCGTTTGCGTTTTGCTTGCGTTGCCGTGTTCGATTGGTTACAGCACTTCGTCCCGTTATAAGAGGGTAATGGTGATTGGTGAAAATGATTTCGCTAAATGCTTTTCACGGTTGTCATTGGTTGGTCCATCGCCGTAACCCAATCCAAAGTCGCAGATTTCACGACGATTGACGGCATACCGCAAAAGTGTTGCAGAACAGGATGTGACGCACAGCTGCACCCAAAAGGATGCTCTTCTTATTGCGAGGACTGGAAGTTTATACATTGTGAGAAACACTGCCATCTCATAAAATGTTACCTCTGTCTTCCATGCAAAATTAAAATATTTATTTTTATACTACTTAAACATACATCACTATCATTTCTAAAATGAAGCTTCTTTGCCCACCAGCCATTAAGAAAAATTAATATGGGTGAGATTAATTTTGAATCCAGTTATTAAAACTCTTTATTCTTCAATGACAATTCATCCAATTACCAAAGTGCCATTCATAAATTTGCAATCTTTACTCAAGTTATCATAATATTCTGTCCTATCACAATGATTTGCCATATTCTAGAGCTGTGTGCATGATCGCTATTTAAATTACTGGTAAAATATTGGTAAAATTTGTCAGTACTTCTTGACTACTACTAGGTACAGCATGGTTCCATCTCCCACTCCCAAATTGTCAGATTATTTGCCGCGACATCTTTTGGTCTCACCGTGGCCTCTCTCAACCCCTCCCATGCAGAAACGTTCTCTTTTCTGACCACTTTCACTGTAACCCTTCCGATTCGTCCTTACCATTCAGCTATTGCAGGGGACACCCTCCTTCTTCAGCCCGACAGCTTTCCCGCTAGCGGTATTGTTCAGCGAGCCCTTGGGTTACGACCGGAGCTGGGTGACTTTTACCCACAGCTGCTGCATTACCACGGCTGTGAACTTGTTCCATTCATACACAGTGTCCCCACCATCACTTGGAAAGTGGCAGCAGTTTCGCTTAGAGGTGTGAGGTGAATTCATCTCGCACAGAAGCCTCTCATAAACATTCCCAGCAAATTCAGACCGCTCACCTGGGTCTTCCCCATCCCATCAGCTGATCAGGATCAAAACAGATTAAAACAACTACAAAGTCAATCCCTGACATCTGTCTAAAAGCACTCTATGAACATGGCCACTACACTAGTGACCTCTTCTTTCCATGCACGCCCCCCGGAAATCGCCACATGTGCACTGAAGTCTCCCAGCAGGACGACAAAGTCTGTAGGAACTATGCTTCGAAGAACATCGCCCACCTTTCTTAAGGCTGGCCACTCCAAAGTACTCGTCAGTGCATAAACATTCTCTGCACCTCAGTCTACATACCAGGAAAAATCCAGCTGAACAGCCTGGAACTTGTATCCTCATACCTCCTGCCAGAGGTCTTTCACTTTTTGTGAACCTAAATAGCGCTGTACCTTTCGGTTTGAGGCGGGGAAGAGCGCAGAAAATGATTCATATGTTTAAATATGGACATCAGTAATCGTAAGAGGTAATTACATAGCTTTAAAGCATGAATTAAAAAGTATGTAAACCAACATATTGTCCAATAACTACTACTTTGGGTAAAGCATGACATCATTCATAATTCTTTACTAATTGTGACACATTCATCTAGGTCACACCAAAACAACCACGTCCAAAAAGATGAAAAAGGCAAAAATATGCAGAAATTTCATAAAAAGGTCTTTGTTCTTAAAGGATTGCTAAATGTGTAGAGCTAAAAGTGAAATCATGCAGTTTATTATAAATATATATCTATATATACTTTTTATTCCTTTCTTTCAAATCTAAACGAACTTACTACTGAAATCCACAGGAGAAAAGGCACATACTAAAATATAGAAGACATTTACAACCAAAAGCAATTGCTGTTTAAATTACGAATGTAAATGAACTCATAACAGAATTGTCGTTTCACATTTTACAACCATGCCCTTCAAAAGCACTGACCATTAAAATAATGCTGTTAATTTTACTGAAAATTTACAAACCAACAAACGAAAATGTTTTGTTGTCCAAAATATACTCCAGAGTACACTCAAACAACATCTATACTTACACTAAGTGCATATGGTAAAGGGTTTTCACATGAATAAATTATAGAATTAATTATATTCCTGATATTAACCTACAGGCAGCAACGGGGATGGTGGTGGCTGAACACCGTAAAATGTAGGCAATTTAAGAAAGTGAGTGGAATGTCCAGATTTTCCACTCATATTCCTCGACCTCCATTTTCTCAGAGGACTCACTAGTGTTTCCCAGTTTGATCAGTTTGATGTGCAGGTAGTTAAAAAGATTACGTTTCCGACCAAGATTGCACCGAAACATTTTAGACTCCCAGCAGCAGGCTAGGTGTCCTCTTCGCCGTGGCCATTGAAAGAGGCGGACCACGAGCAGCTTGCTCTTCGGTCACCGAGGGTTCCTCTTTGCCCCCTTGCCAGTTATGTGAGCTTGGCGTTCGACTCTGGCTGCTGGGCCTCTGTGCTGGCGTGATGGCTAACGTCGTCCTTCATTAACACCTCATAGTAGAGCAGATAGAAGACCGGCGTGATGATGCCAACCACCAACATTATGGCCACTGCCATCCACCACCTAAGCCCCCAGTCGGCCCCATAATAGGGGTCCTTCCTTGGGGCCGGTCGGCGCTCAGCCTCGCCCAGAGGGTGCTGTGAGCTCAGGGAAGAGACGACCTCATTCAAGCTCCCCCGGGCTGGGTCCGTGGACTTCACCAGCTGCTCTATGTCTTTGTCTTTCTCCTGCAGGAAGCTACACACGCTATCTGTAGATGAGGTGGAGGATGATGATGAGCACCTAGAGGAAGGACAGTCGGCATCCAAATGAGGTTCCTCGTGAAGCTGGGAAACCAGGCCATGGGTCTCAGTCAGGATGCTGAACCTCTTCACCGGAATCTTGATGGTACGCAGAGCAAAAAAATCCTGCTCTGTCAGAAGATTGTTGGCCCTTTTAATGTCTGCGACCTGTTAGATATTCAAGAGCAGCATAAGATTTAGTCAGATATGCATTATAACACAGCATTTCGATATACACTCCTAAAAAATGCCCTCGGCACTTACACACAAACTAACATTTTTGCTCTACAAAATGCTGATGTATCAAGAAGTGCACATTTGAACAGTACAGGGAGTAATTCCTTCCCATCTGATTTACGACTTAAGTACAAGATAAAAGATCTGCCACATTGTTTCCGCAGGGGCTACGCTTGCCTATCCTTGACCCGTTTCCATCTCTGCAGCAGAAATATTGACAGTAACAAGAATAATATCAATTTCAAACGTTTAAAAATGTATGGCGACCAGTTTCTCTTTCCAGAGGCACATCAGTTGCACATGCTGCATTGACGCCACTTATGTCTATTGAGCTCATTTACTTGATTTCACAGAACTCAAGTACGACATTAATAAAAAATAAAAAAAAGACATTTATTGATGGACAGAGTGTGGGCGACTGCATTACCGAGCAGAAATACTGTAGAGAAATGGCATTCAACGTGTCGCCCTCCTTGATGTCACGAACTAGGTAAACAATGTCATCCATCCTGTCTCTCGATGTGCTCCGCTTCAACCTCTCCTTCCCCCTGGGCCTGAGCTCGAAGGACTCCCCATCTTCTTCAGAAAACTCATTTTCTGAGATGAGGCTGCTCCCAAAGGTGTACGTATGCCCTCCGTTGGAAGACTGTGCCACTGTGGCTGCATGGTAACCTGTGTGTTGGCTTTTCCCTGTCATTTTCTGCCACTCTACGGAGGCAAAACACACATTTTTACACACACACACACACACACACACACACACACACACACACACACACACACAGTAAGGTATCGTAACTATAAAAAACATATGGAGAGTAAGTTTGAAGAGGAGTAAATCTTAATAATAGAACTTTCACAGTGAAAAAACAGCAGATCCATGTGTTTTGTACACCTGGTGTACAATATTGTTAGATGCACCTGTGTTTCCAGTTTAAGAGAAGAAAATATGAACTTTAATTATCCCTGGGAGAAATACTGGTGGATACTGTAAGGTATGTAAAGTGCAAACAAACATGCAGCACAAAAGACAAAGTTACAAGCACAGTACACATTGTTCTTTTAAATTCTTTTGCACTAACAGAACACCGTAAATAAAGAAATGAGTATAATTAAAGAAATAAAATGCATGCCATTGTACATGTGTGTGTAATATGCGCAATATGCAAACAGGTGGCACTGCATGCTTCCTGGCATCTTATAACTAAATATGAGGGAGCTGGAAGGAGTATTTGATTGAAACAATTAAATTATACAACTAAAGATGGCTTATTGATCATTCGCGGAAATTTACCTTGAATAAAAGTGAACAGACCAAAAACCAACTTCCTCGATGTGTTTTTGCGATACAAGGCATGACTCACCTGGCTATGGCAGCCGACGACTGAAGAGAATACACAGCATTTAAAAACCTTTAAGAAAGCAATTAAAACCACGTTTAGTTTTTTAAAAAAAATAGCTGACAGATGAAGACGCCACAACATACCTGACATCAGACGTAATACACTGCTTTACTTTTGAAAAACACTATGACCGTCCAAGAACAATAGTTCAATACTGTGAAATAGTTCGCTAAAATTACACCAAGGCGATCAACTGACGTCTGGCTTTAACCCATCGTGCTATTTCACATCCTGCGATCGGGCGACATGTTGCTGGGTGACCCAACTTATCTAGCTACCGCTTTCTGTCACCGGTACTCGGGTGTGCTCTGCCACACATTTATTAGCATTTCTCCGAATTTTCAAACAACTTTGAAACACCGGAGTTGCGTCACACGAAACTCAACTCAAGCGTTTTGGACAAGAACAGTAACATGACAACAGACACAAAAGTCCTGAAACAAATTTCCCTCAGAGAACGCTTACGACCTTTCTATCCCCAGCACAGTAACAGGAAACATCTACAAACAAGGCAGAGACTAATTCGTCAGTGAATCTATTTACCTGAAACACACAAAAGCGTCGGCTGCTTCTCGTACCAGACCGAGGTGCGTTTGTTTAGCTACGCCACGTCGGCACTCTGCTGGCGTCATGACGTCACTTCCCGTGGTGCCGCGGTCGCTTTGGCAGCGTTGTTCTTTTTAAAGGGTATTTTCGCGCCATTTGTTCTCTATTTCCCCGACCATCATACCTACGGCCAACCGATAGGCGTTCACTACAGACGCCAGGGGGCGCCATTGCATAATTTATATGTTCAAAAGTACTACGTTCTCCTTTTTAGATTTGAAAATGCTTTACAAATTTGATGTATACCATGAAAAATGACAAGAAAACTATTATGACATTTATGTAGAATTATAAAATAAGTTAAAATACCTTATTAAATGGTAATAGAATACGGTAGTATATGGTATATCGGCAACTATTTTGAGTGAAGGAACTTCTTGACTGAAGAAGCTATAGGCCTATACGAGTTTGTACACTATGTACAAGTAATCGAAAGCATGCAAGTTATTTTTGTCTCTGGGTTTGGTCCAAGATATCTTGTGCCTTGGCAGCAGTTGATAGTATTTGCCCTTTAAATGGCCACATTAATCGAACAAAAGATTTGCAGCCGGTTGAGTGTGTAGATGGGTCCCCTGAGATGGCTGAAAGGTATGGACAGGCCGGAAAGGCTGCATCCAAGGCATTCACGGTCTCAAGAGAGGGAGCCAGGACCTTACCCAGCCAGGGTGTGGAGGTGTAAACCAAATCTGAAAATATGATCAAACAACAGGAGGAACTTCTTAATTGTTACATGTGTTCAGAAGAACATAATGAAATTCTTATGCCTCAGTTGCAGATAAGCGGTAGGAAGGTAAAATCGCTTTGGATCAAGACAAGCCAGCTGAGGTGGATCCGGCATTTTACCGGGTCAGCTGTTTTGAATACTCCGTCCTGAGCGGAGGCTCATGGCACAGACCTAGGACACACTGGAGGGTCTCCCAGCTGGCTTGGGAATGTCTGGAGATTCCTAGAACAATTTACACTCTGTGGCCTCAGACTGGGAGGTCCGGTCTGATCTGCTTGGGGCACAATAACCACAAACCTCACCAGGGAAATGAAGGATGTAGAGAAGACGAAGAAGAAAATTACATAGATTGATGATGGTGCTAACAGTTTTCCTCAGCGACAGGCAAAGTGTTTCTTCCTCTGATCCTCTTAGATGGACAGTGCATCAGAGTTCTGTCCAAACACCACAAGCACTAATAAATGATAGGTTTAAATCAATGCCAATGTGATTAACTGGCTTCTGTTGGTCTGAGAAGTCTGGGTCATCTCCTCTGTCTTCCAAAAATGGCATCCGATTTATTTATGACACTTATTTTCACAGCTGTTAACTATTAATTATGTGGAATGAGAACAGCATTCTTAATGCAGGTGGCCAGAGGCGGGACAAACGCATTTCTTTATATTAACCAATCATCCTGCATGGCATTCTCTGTTCTGTCACTTTCAAAACCCAAGCAGGAGTTCTGATTATGATGAACATATAATAGCAACCTAGAGAAACATTGGGTTGTTAGATGATAGAAATAATGCCCTTTATTGTCGTCATACAGGTAGCAAGTTCAACCAGTACAATTTGCATTGCGTTGCAAGTATAATTTGCATATTACATTTTCCTTTCCCATAAAAAACACATACTGCAAACTTATACAGGTGAGAGCAAGGGTTGGGCCTGCCTTGAAACCTCAGGTCACGGTACAAGGCCTGCCTTTTGTCCAGCCGGCCCATAGGCCCCGTTTGGGGTTAAGGGCCTTGCTCAAGGGCAAGATTTTTGGTTGCTACTGGATTCGGTATGGTCAGGGGCGTAGGAACTGAGGCAGGACCGGGGAGACATTTAAACCCCAATATCTAATTTGAGCTGCTATTTGTTGCCAGCCCACCCATACTCTACCCTACACCGTTGGATATATCAACGTCCCGGACACAGCCACGGTCCCCTAACACTGACCCCGGTAGGTGGTTAAAAGAAGCATATGTTTACGGGCTCATATCCTTTCAAAGTTAGCTGCTGTTACATAAATAAGGCACGTGATTAGATTCAGTAAACACCTAAAAATAAGACATACCCTAAAATGGGACAGTTTGCCGAAAGGTCCAAAGGTGTTAGCAATGTAAACGAGCAAATTATGAAATGTCAAAACCTGCTGGATAAGGAGAGCAATGCTAGGAATGGTTCTCCTGTCCTATTTGGTCACCCTGGGTTAGACAGCTGCTGTGTCAGAGGGAGTAAAAAACGAGGTAGGGTCCCATGTTATCAGTGCCTGACCTGGGATTTCGATTACAAAATAACAGCCAGAATCCCCCGTCTGTCTCCTGCTGAGATTTATGGCAAACCCTGTTCTTCCAGCATTGAGCAATGTGCAGCGCCAGGTAAACACAGTAAAATGGACCCTGTTAAACCGACTTTCGATTTCACAACCTGTGGAATCACCAGCGCACATGACATCCTTTCCCACAACAGACCTGTTTATTTCACTTTCTTCGGTATTAGACTTTGTGACATTATGACTCCTTGCCAACTTTAAGCAAACCCTCTGCACTTTGGCCTTGGGCTGTGCTCTGGTATCGTCTCCCTTCTAAGGGGAGATTATATACAGGTGGGTTGATATGCAAAAGGACATTTGATTAATTTTATTCCCAGCGAGTGAGGAAGCTGGCTGGGATGGGGTCATTATGAATCAAAAATCATCTAGGTTTCACCTTTGTTATTACACATTCTGAATAAGGGAAGCATTGTGTTCTGAACAGTATGTCTGCCATCCAGTTTGCAGGCCCTGCATCTCAGTTCAAAGAGTGAAGCACTTCTATTTTTAGCACAATTACATTTTTAACAGCCAGACCCTTTTGTACAGAACAGTGGTAGGGTTTCTGTTTAAAATTCCTGAAGCTCAACAAGCAATGTTTCATTATGCTGAAAATAGAAAGGTTTTGCATTTAAATCCCTGTAAGCATGTATAAATAGCAACATTTCCCTCTGGAGTAAGTTGAATTGCATAAAAGCATCAGAGAAAATGATTAATTGTGAAGATGTTGTTGATTTAATTGACGAATCCAGCATGAACAGGGAAGGTGGCACTCAGACATTTATCTGTAATTGTAAGGCTACCAGTTCAGGTCAATGTTTAGCTTTAATAGTTTCAAGAAAAAGTATTATACTGGTTATGGGTAACATTTGAATGTTTCTCCAGATAAAAGCATGATATATAACTCAGTGTAAGCCACAAATATAGACAGGGATTTCCTCCAATGATTTAGTGTTTTATTTAAAACCTGAATCTTGAAACTGATTATGCACTTGTTGGACTCTGCTGTCTAAACGTTCTTGTTGGTCACTGGGTTGCATTTGAATTGTTTCTTACATTGCTGATGTGAATTTATAATAATGAGGCTTCAAACCCATACTGTGAGTTAAAGTACAACCAGGCAGGTTGTATTATCGAATCGAGCAGCTGAATCCATCTGTAAGCCCTGTTGTTCCCAGATTCCGTGTCAGAAACCGCTGCTGTAACCCACTGCCCTAGCAACCCATGGCAACCCACGCCTCGCGTTTGGCCTCAGGTGCTTCCACACAAGAGCGGCGAAAGAGCGCCAAAGTAAACAGTGCCTCGCAGGGCGAGCCGTCCTCGCACGAACTCATTGTGAAATCTAAAAATATCGGGCTGGGAAAGGTCAGTCTCGTCGCCGGCGCTCTCAGTAGGTCCCGCCGGCCTTCTTGGAGGAGACTAATTTGGCGCGTGAATCAGATGTCCCCCGCGCGACGGGAACAGGCCGCGCTCGTGGCGCTGCGCGTTCCCGTGCCAGAACAGACGCCGAACGCCGCGACAGCTCGCTCAGGTGATCCATTGTGCAATTATGGAAGCGAAAATATTTGCCAGTTATTTTTAGCCGTATTATGGGAAATGTTTATTTTTTTTAGTTGAATGACATGCTTAACTCGGATGAATAGAGCTGTTTCGCCTGTAGGCTATGTTGAGTGTCGCTCTTGTGCTGCGGAGCATCTGCGAGCGCGTTCGAACGAACACACGTGCGCACGCAGGCACGCGACCTTCCCCTGCCCCCTGCCCCATCAGCGTCACTTCACGTACTTAGGGGGGTTTCCTGACAGCGCTGCTGGGGCTCACTGCTGCCTGCGGATCTGCCTTCCCTGCAGTGACTCAGAGTCCACATTCACTCCAGCCAGACTCGTTTGTTATGCGAAAGTGCATCATTAGTCATCAGACTGTTATGCTTACCAACAGTCAACAACACGTAGGCATCAGATGTTTCAACTTTTAATAATTTATAATTTATAAGTCCTTAGATTGAAAGACGAATTTTAACGTGAAATCCTATAAAATCTTTATGCAGAAACAATAACGGAAATTGACAGTAGGGGGCAGTGTATTCCAACTGTACGGTATTTTGGCGTCACACAGAATCCAGTGTCTCCTGTTTTCCCCGAAGTCTCCCGTCCGTCCCGCAACAATAATGAGGTAATCTATCGCTCACCATCCCCCTCTGTCCAAACTGCCCCCCCCCCCCCAGCAGTCACTGGATCTCAGCAAAAGGATGCAGTTGTTTATGGCATTTAACGCCCCGTAACAGGCAGTGCATTCCTGTCAATGACATTTAGTTTTTTTAGGCTGATCTTTAAATTTATTGTAAATTTCCTAATGATCTCTTAAATGTCCCAACGAAATGAAAATGCGTCATAATAGTTTGCGCAAACATTAACATTTGAAAGCACGCATTACAAGCGCTTGCATACTTCATCTGAAAAGGAGCCAGGCTGTTTGAGGATAAACTGGGGAAAAGCAAGGGAAAACCCTGACTAGAAATGTATCAGTTTACTGCGATTATCGCGTGCAGATTTCCCAGATTTCCTCAGGCATATCGCCACTCTAAATCGCCTGTTTCGAGTTATGGTTTGTGATGAACTTCCTGCAGTGCGGATTGTGTTTGGTCAACTGTGGTTCGGTACTCTTTCAAGTTTACTGCAGTTCTACTTTTTAAATAGTTAATAAATAATAATAATAGTAAAATAGCGTTTTCAACAAGTTGTTTACAGTTTAAAAGTACTGTTTTTGTTTATTTAACTTGTCTTTTATTTTGAGAAAACGACAGAATTTTATTAATAAACATTAATCTAGAGTCTAGACTGCTTCTAAATAGACAGTTTAAAAAAAACTGAAAAACGTCACATCCCACAAACAAAAACATATTTCAAGGAAAAAAAATAGACAGTTATCAGTTCGCATTGGCAGCTCTATAAAAGATTAGTAAAATAATGCTTTGTTTACTTGCAGGGTGATATTGTCGATCTTACTAGTGCTTTTAAGCAAACAAAGAATACAAAGTTAGAGAAAGATGGCGTAGAGGGAAGGATCACCAAAAAACTAAAAACGGCACTAATGGAGGAAAACATCAAAAATGTTGGAAAAAAATACAGAGAAGCTAAAGCATTAGCGCCGTCCGCAGCCCCCGGCTCGCGCAGGTGCTCCCGCATTGGAGGGCTACAGACATATTTGGGAGACTCAGGGATGTACCGTTTCTTTGTATTTCTTCTAAAAGACAAAACCTGTGCATTTTAGTATACTTGGTAAATTCTTAAAAAGATAACCGTTTCTCATTATAAAGTGATTTGGTCCTTTCAATGAGTCAGTCTATTGCAACCAATTAATGTTTTTATTAGCAGGAATATATAGGCTTGCTCTACATTCAGAGTAGCTATTAATCGCAAGAAGCAGAAGCTCTTTGCCTTTCACTAATACATTTACCTTTTGAGTTACTGTGATATAGTTCTCCACGTAAGGGCAGATAGACAGCCAAGCTTGCCAGTGTTTAGCTGATGATGTGCAGTAACGTTTTAATGAAATGCAAAACTGTTTCATTAAAAACCATACAGAATTGTTTCATAAATATGAAGAGATACACAAATATTCTTATTAAAAGATTTATAGTATATGTGCGCCCCAAACAATTTGTTCACTAAATAATTGCCTAATTGTATCTTTTATATTTATAAGCATGTTTAATAATATGAAAAAATGAATTGCACACGAAAGCCTTGAACAAACTCTGCATACAGAGTCGTTTCTTCAGTAGGACACACCCTTTACTGGATGCTGCTGCTTTATCTGCTTATTTGCCGATGAGGTTTGGAGAGTTAACTGTTTTCAAGAAGAACCATCTGGGCAGCAGCTTGATGCTGACATGGTGGATAAAGCCCAACCATCTGGCTGAAACCCCGAAACCCCAAGATCAATGGTCCCCACGCCTGTGCCCGTCTTCCTGAAAGGTCTTCAGTAATAATAACAGTAATAATTGCATTTTTATCAATGAGACGAGAATAGCTTTGTGTATGAAACAGGATCCATGCATGGAAATAACTGTTTATGTGCTTCTACCTTATACTGTAAAAGGGTCTTTAAACATGGTGCAATGGGGAAAAAAAAGCATTCAAAGACCTACAGATATGGATGATTCCCAGGCCCCAGCCTGGCAACAAAATAATCCTTTCTCATAAAATGCAAAGGGGGGGGGGGGGGGGTTGGATTTGTGACTTTTAAGCTGGAGAAGGAGAAATGCAGCCGCTCTGCGATGGAGCGCTCATGCGGCGAGAGCGGCCGGCCGCTAACAGGCCGGCTCCTTGTGCTGGGGATTTTCCATCGGCGTCGGTGTTGATCATGGAGTGGAAGCAAGGCAAACAGAGGCTTGAGCTGGCCAGACCCAAACCCTGTCTCAACATCCCTCTGTGTTCTTCGAGCAAAAAGTATAGCCTGCGACTGCATAAACAATGGATTTTGTTTTTGGAAAATTCTTGGCGTCTGGGACCTTTTGAGTCTCGATTCTCTTTGATTCCATCAGTAGGTCTTTCTACATTAATCGTAAACGTTCCTTATGAAGGTTTCTTTGTAAAATAACCTGTATGAAAGTGTATAGCTGTACTTATTAAAAGTCGGGTGAAGGGAATATACCTGAAATCAGTACGTATATGACCTCAGCTGTCAGTCTTATTACAATTAACACTCGCTGCAAATACCACAAAGTTCAAAGAAGGGCTTTTAATAGGTCGAAGGTCACTTCCAGTCATGTGATCATCTGCTAGAAATGGTGGAGTTACAAAAACACCTCTTTGCCGTTTCAGTGTCTTGCCAATATCAGGAGAGGCAATCTCCTTATTGTGGGTCTAGAGGTCTGTGATTGTTCATTTCTGTCGTTAACTATGATTACTTTCTTTCTCCTCGTTTTTCTTGCTTTCCCTAGAATACATTACTTTTTGTCTTGGTGTAAGCATGCGTGTGAGGGCTTAGAACACAGACCCAGTTTAAGATAAAGCGATGGGAATTCATGTCAGTCTGATTTATAATGGCAAGAACTTATGGTCGGTCCTCATGTGGACCTCACTGTACTCTCTGCTTAGCTCTTTAGGGTTTACCAGAATACGACTGAGACATTGGTTTCTGTATA
>JAODKE010000125.1:28945075-28968859 GCA_026779605.1 Mormyrus hasselquistii
AGAACATATGAAAATTATTAGTGACACATAAAAAATAAGAGTTTATACTGGAAAACTGAACAGCTTCTGTTTCCAAACCTCTCCTCAGCGGGACCCCAGCCGTTTCATGTATTTATTTAATTTCTCCGCCAACCCAGTAAATTGATTAACTTAATTTGTTAAGTGACACAATGAAGTATCGATTAGCCAGTCACAGTGGTGTAGTGGTCCAGTTAAAAAACACATGACTGTATTGGATGTTTGCTTCAAATACTGGGGCGACTTTAGGAGAGGTTTTGAAATTGCTAAGCTGACACACTTTGACAGACATAATTGCGTAATTTTACACCAGGATAAAGATCATTTAAGCCTCATTTTCTGTGACTACTTGACCTATACTGGTGACATTCCAGTCACAGGAATTCGCCAAGCCACACATCACCCGAGGAACTTCATGAACTAGGAGGAAATGTACACTTTCATATTTTGCTTTATAAGGGTCTCAAATGTGGCGTAATGAGCTAACTTGAGAAAGAATCGACTGAAGTAAAGTTATAAATAATTTATAAATAAATTCACACTTCAGTGTATGAATGTGTGCGTGAATCGAGTCAAGATGACAAGAAGGAAGAGCGGGGTGCAGCCATGACCAGTGAATCACAGATCGAAGCGTGGCCTGAAACGGCAAGGCATGACGTGCTCCGGAACCCTGGCCCAGTGGAAGAAGACAGGTGCATTCTGGGAAATCGAGTGTGAGGCACGTGCTGCCGCGGGTGATCTGTCACATTGCTCCTACCTCTTTAATGAGGGTCATGGGTCCCTCTCTCCATTATGGCCTCAATCCTCCTGCTCTGGCTTCAGGGGTGCAGTTTAAGGGAAAAAAAACCAAAGGGCAGGACTTCAACGGAGCTGTATAATAAGGCCTTAAAGCACTCTAAACAATAGAGGTTAGTATTAACAAAATAAGCAGAAAAGACATAATAGAAAAGAATCAACTCCTTATGACAAATGATTCTTTTTTTACGTCAGAATGAAAATAAGCAGATGCGTTTGGGCTTTTGCAAGCGGATGCCTTGTGGGAGAATTCTTTTGTTTGTGCGAATATGGGAAAGGTTCAGGACAGGTTCAAAGGAATTCCCATCCTCTTCCCTCCAGCACCCCCCCCTCCCCCAAGCCGCAACCTAACATGACTCGTTGGTTCGCGTCAGTGATTCATGTATTCCAAAGAGAGGCACGCTTGGAGCCTGTCTGTGTAGCTTGGCATTTTACTGAAGAAGCTCAGCACTTACTGGAGAAGCTTGGGCCCTCCCAGTGACCTTCACGTGCCGAGTACAGCTGCTCAGCCGCTACCCTATCTGCCGCTCTTTGTTTACTCTCTGACGGTGTCGCTCCACCCTATCTCTGCCCCTGTGCTCTGCCAAAGGCCTTTCATCCTTTCTTGTGATATACAGGGAAACTGACCTGAAGTCAGGAAAAAAGAAACCTGGCGGGGCTGCCGTAATTATCTCCGGAACATAAATCAGTGTTGTGAACTTGTCAGTTTCAGTGCCCACCTGTTCCATGTCAGTTGCAGTCATGTGGCTCCTTTAGGCATTCTCCAGGCTCACCTTGAGTCCTAAGCGCAGGTAAAGTCTGGCCGCCTTGCTATCCCAAGCACAGACAGGTACCGGCAGGTTGTCGTCAGATTCGCCAGCTAAAGAGATACTTTTATTATACAAAAAGGAAATGAACTCGAACTGTGGGGCAGGATGGGAGGTACCACACAGCAAGGTGACACCTGTGAGCCAGGTATCTTCAAACAAGCTTCTCTCAGTCCTCCTATATCCACCCTGTTTGAGCAGCTCAGGAATGCACAGTGTCCCTACAGTCCAGGCTCATGTTTTGGGCTTCATGGACAAACTATCAAATACATAGCAAAGAAGATTTTTAATTTTTTTTTTTTTTTTGTTAGAAGTATGCTCAGTACTCAGTGATTATGTGCAAGGACTGTAAAACTGAATAACTGTAAAACCATATGGGTACATGTCCCTTACAGTATGAGAAATAAACATCACATAACAATAACACAGCAATTCTGGCTCTCGGTGTATCACAGTGCTGTGCGATAAAGCTAACATTTTCTTCAGTAGCAGAGGTTGCACTTTAAGATAATTATCTAAAAAGGTAAGAACAGAGGGCCGGCTGTTTGAACTGGGCAGCGCCTCTCGGAGCTCTCGGAGGACACTTGTGAAGAGGAAGCGTCCAGTGATGTGACTGAGCCACACTCCTGTCTCCAGTGCATCCACCGCGTCTTATTTGCAGCTTATACGTTTTTATGGTTAACAGACGTCTTTGACAATAACCTTCTTTTATCGAAATTATCCACAAATTTATTTTTTTTATATCATAATTTTTTATTTTCGTTATGCTCAGATTAGTTTACCTTTAATTGTAAATCATGTGGACTCAAAGGGCAACATAAATCTGCAGTTACCCAAGAGAAAAGACATAAATAATTCACTTAATTTATAATATTCATTACAGGGGGCAACTTTTATACTACTAAACTCAGGGTTTTAATTCAATTATTTACGTATTTATTATTTAAACAAATGGTTTATGACACATAGTGGAAAAGCAGTTTCACAATTTTTTTTTTTTTACAGAATTTGAGCTTAAAATTTTGAACTACTTTCTGGCAAGAAAAATTTAGTCCCAAAAAAACACACTAGTTAGAATAGCACTATGACACATATATGCCAGATATAAACAGGTACTTTGTACTGTCATTATGTTTTTTATTATTTTAGGCAGGCCACAATACTAATTTTGATTTTTTTACAATGATAACGTATTTTACTGTTCTGCTTTCTAGCGAATTACCTTAGGTTTTAAGATGCATTTTTAAAAATGTTATAATAACCTTGAATTGCTTTTCTGTCTTCGCCGCTACCTAGTTAAGGGTGTCCTGTTTATGTTTTTGCTCCATAAACCCTGATGTAACTGCAGAGGTAGGAGGAGACAGCGGATTCAATTTAGGGTCATTTTAGAGCAGGATAAATGATGTCACAGACTCACTTATAGACCTTCGGTAATCCCATATCCCCCATATGCCAATTGAAATTCCGCTGTGGAAACAGTGGCCGCCCGTTGGCCGCGTAGGCGTTTAATTTGACATTGCTTAGCAGCAGAGGCGGCAAGTGTGTCGGTGAAGAACGGTCGGGGGAAGGGGAGGGCGGAGTCACCCAAGGCAGGTGCACCATGGGGGCAAACAAATGGCAGTGCGGGTGAACAGAACACGCCACTCGAGGGGGTGTGGCCCACATCTGCCCATACATCACACGTCCCCCCGTTCCTCTGCTGTAGGCGCGGCCTGGCTTCGGAATCCCCCCCCCCCCCCCACCACCACACGCATAAGCCGTCCCCGGACTGTGCTCCTCCCCACCACACTTTTGAGGTGTACAAATTGTTTCCTATCCTTTGCACCGTTTTCCCAATGTCTCCTTATATGGTAATACCTCCTAAGAAACAGCCTTTTTTTTAATTATTACATCCGTGAAATGCTGGAAAAGGTACATTTTTACCATTGAAAAAAAAAAAAATATTTAGCTTATTACTGTTTTGAATGTGCTAAAAAAGCAGTATTTTTAGCTGGTGAGTGGCAACCCAAAAGTGGGGCACTGAGTGTGTGGTTTAAAAAAATGTTTCTATTGCTGGACCCCTTCCCCCCTGGTTGGAAAATTATACCACTAACCCACCCCCCTGCACACACTCGGTCAGCAAATTTTGCCACCACTATGGTGGAACACATTTTATGGATTACATGTATCTTTTTCATTATTATTGTTATTATTCGCGCTCTCATTTTTCCTTCAGGTAACCAAATGACGTAACCTGTCTCGGTTTGGGTCGTGACCCAATGACCCAGGGAAAAATGTGGGTTCTGTGGCAAATCCGGTGGAGGACCAGCCCTTTAAATTAACGCTATGCCTAACCAACTAAAAATGAAAACTAGCATAATGTTTTAGCTACCTTCCTGTGGAAAAGTAACGTTAAATAAAGCAATTTTCCACTAGAATGGTAGCTAACTGAATCTTGTTACAGCCGGCGATTGGCTAGTGCATATGTATAGTACATACTGATTAGATACAGCAAATGTAAAACAAACATGGGTATCAACGTGCATGGAAAAGGTGGCTGATGCTGCTGAAGAATACACAATGTAGTTTTCACAAATGTTTATATGCTGCAATGTGCTTTTGTCTCAGTTGTGCATCGCCTTTGGACAAGAGTGTCTGCTAAGTGAAATAAACATAGCTGTAAATGTGTAGTGCCCCTGGTATGATTAGAATAACAGACATGTAACATCTACTTTTGTGTTTCATGGCTGTGCCACTGATCTTGTTGTCGAAAATGACCTTATGTTATTTGATATATTGTGAATTGCGTTACTTGATATAGAAAACTGACAGGACTGAAAACTGAAGGTCTTTTATTTCCTTCTGTTTACCTTAGTTCTTTATCCCTGCTTTAATTATACGCTGTAATGCCTTGTCGACATTAACGGATTCCGCTGCTTAACGCAAAGTTGAGTTGAAGGTGCGTCAAGTTGATGGGAGATCACTGAATGAATGCTACACTCGGCACAGGAGGGGATGCAGTTCCTGCTTTTAGAATCCCTCCTGCCTGCACTGCCGCTTCTCTAAATGGTTCTCATTTGACCGTTTTATGCCAGACAGTTACTCCAACGCTCACATTTCACAGAACGGTGATGACATTACAGCAGTTCTTGTACACGTTGTGCTTATGAGGTCAGAGACCATTTATACGTATTTGAGCACTATTAATAAGCACAATTTGAACACGTTGAGAGACGATAGCGTCTTAAATCAGTCAAGTCAGGCTCTATGATTGAAGTAAGCTGGTTATGAGAAAAGCAGCTAGTTGCTTTTATGATTTTTCTTTTTAGAACTATTGTAGTATCCTCTAAAATATCAAGGATCAGCTGACAGATTTCCCTGTGTTGTAGTAGCACCTCTATGTTGGACATGAACTCTGTCAACTAAACAAACAGACAAATAAGCACTTAAGTGAAAAATTGATTCTTCTTTCCTTCATGTAACATTATACATGTCTAAAGGGGTGGGGGGGTGATCTTCACTGGACTTTTGCCATATATTTATGCCATATATCAAGGTATAAAATCCCATTTTATGTACAGTTTGGCCTAAGAAGACCAAAGCAATCTCTAGTTTTCCAAAGCTTTAGCACCAGTTGCTAAGCTAACACGAACCACAGACGCTTTGCTTCACAAACAAAAATGTTAGCCGCCATACTTCTGGAGCTTATCTTGTCTTTTGCTTTGTAATAAATCGCAAGACTATCAAAAGCTTGGAAGGACTTTGTACTTCTAGATATCCTACCTCTTAAATGAGCCAATAAATTTTTAGATGGAGTGTGCTGCAATCAAATGGAGTTGTTTATAGTTAGGTGTGCACAAAGTTTTGCTGCACTTGTTACAGCTGAGAAAACAAAATCAAACTTGTTGTGATGCCCTTTCAAATAGCAACTTCTGGAATGTACCATTGACCCAGTTCGCCTATCCAGTATGCAGATCAGCAGCTTCCCGTCAATCTGTCAGCCTTAGTGGGTTGCAGGCAATGTTGGCTGAGATGTTCTGAAGCTGCAGATACGACTATCTGATGCCATGGATGTAATCTGCACTCGCAATGGTTCCAGCCATTCATCCGGCTGGGTAAACATGTTTTCAGCAGCCCCTTCGTATACGTATAAACAGGAGCCTTGGAAAAACCAGCTCTGTCTATTAAAAGCATCTTCCTGGCAGGCGAATGAGAAATCGGTGCCAGAAGAGGACGGTGGGTGTCGGCTTGGCTTAGGCCGGCTCTATAGTGCCTTACGGGTCTAGTCATGGGTGACTGCTGTATCTGCCCAGTTTTGTTTCACCGCAGTGAAATGAAATGAGGCTTAACGGCTTGTATTCAGTCTATTGGATTAGAATTTCTTGAGAAAAACATAAATGAGAAATTAGGGGAACAAATAGTAGCTGATTGTATTGGTAAGAATGCTTCATATGTGGGGTTAGATCCACAAGATTTCTTTGTCAGGAGACTTCCATTCAGTTCTGAAGTCCTTGTTTGAAGTGGGTCATTTTCCCGTGCCTGGTAATCTGGACTGGAGTTTTGATGCCAGGCTTGAGTCCTGTAGCAGTGTGTGTTCTGACTTCTGCTTCTTGCCCCAGTCTGTTTTTATAATTTAGCATTTACGTTTTGTCGTGCTTTTATCTCAATGCTACGTAATCCAAGTTTCAGCTCGAATTTGGATTATCTCTCTAATAACCGTGTCGTTTGCCAGTCAGTCCCTTCAAGTGCATACGCTTCCTGAATGGACCCACTTTCCTTTCGCCCAAAGACATTTCCTGTTTGTTAATGCAACCTCTCCCTGTGCAGTAAACATACCTCTGGACAATTCTTATACATCTCAGTATTTATCTTTATTAAAATAGTCTGTTAACAAAGCATTTAATAGTAATTCTCTAGAACTCACTTGCTTAGAGTTGTTTGTCAGAGAGGAAGAAAACCATTACAATTAATCAAATATTAATTAAACAATATTAATATGAATTTAAATATTAATAATACGGTTAAACTCCAGGTTTGATTAAGTTTTGTATTATTTTAAATTGCTAGTATTATTCTTTGTTAGCTTCATTATGAGGTGTGGTTTTAAATTATATTTACCTAGAGCAGAGCTGAAGCTCAGGGTTCTGGGAAAGGAAGAGGTGACGGACATAAGGGGTCATGAAAATTTTTGTACTTCCTGTGACTGAAGGAAGAATCCCAGTGGTTCAAATGAACAGCCTTTCTAGGGCACAAATATACCATTTAATACCTTAGAGAAATTGTAGCCCCTGACTGTTAGTGATGTGCCAATGAAGGTTTGATGGTTTGAACAAAGGAAACATTAAGTGTTTCCTCAAAAGCTGGTTTAAGAACAAAAAGTTAGTAGCGTATCAATCTCTGACTTGGCCTTGTTTAATTGAATTATTTATAACACATTTTAATTACATCGGAATATAAAAATGTTCATCTAACGAGTGATGTATCGATGGGGAAAATAGCGGCTAAATCATTCCTGGGAATCGACCCAGGAACAGGGACGAAGGAGGCGTACAGGAGGTCAGGAACTCAGCTGGCGGTTATGCTTACAGGCCACTGAACATACAATGATGCCCGTTAGCTTGAGCGACACACATCCGCAACGCAAATCGACACACACACACACCGCTGCAGCCACAGTGCAAAGACGCGGCGTGAATGCGGACCCTGAAGGTGCGACTTTCGTTCTTCTTTGTGACAAAGCATTTAAAGAGAAACAGCATCTCTTTGGCCTCACAGCTGGTATTTGATCTTTCGCTTTCCGTTCTGAAGTGGAATGTCGTCATCTGACGTCACTCGACTTTGATCAGATGACCTTCCGCTGGAGGTCAGCAAGGCGTTTGGTGCCAGGCTGAGATTCTCTAGTCTCTTTTGATCCTCCTAGAGCACCTTGTACTGTGTGATAAGATGGAGGCAAGTCGGCAGAACAGGTTTATGTTTGTGTCTCACCGGGCATTCATCCATCCATTTTCTGCAACCGCTTACCTTAATCAGGGTCATGGGGGGTCTGGAGCCGATCCCAGAGGTTACGAGCACAAGGCAGGGAAAAACCCTGGGTGGGGCGCTGATCCATCGCAGGGCACACTCGCACGGCAATCTCACTGGACATGTTACATTTTTAAATTGAATTTAATTTTGTGCATGTATATTATTTACCTTCAGCCAAACGTGTTTGAACAGGCCATTTTTGTTGTTGCCATTTTTAGTAAATCTACAAGCAAAGTGTCTCAAAGAAAGGGTTTTACAAATATAACAAATAGTAAGATCAAGTAAAGTCGAATGTCCTGACATGGCCTGCATCACCTGACCTGAACCTCCTCAGGAGATCTGCCAGGAAGTGCAGGGAAAGCATGAGGTCACACAGTTGTTTGTAGGCTCCGGCTCTGTGGGAGTCCACTCCCTAGTGTCTGTAACGACTGGATTACCAAGAGATTGTTCTGCTGTCGTCACCCTAAGAGGTAGGTATTTAGCGCATTCTTTTTTTCAAGGGTGGCGCTGGTCTTTTTTGTTTTTTTCATATTTTCCATAATTCCCAATCTGTTCTCTTTTTGTTTTGGCATTGTTTGTGTTCTTATAATTATTTATAATTTATAATTATAAATTGCAAGTATAAAAAGTGTCAAAATTCTTACTGTCATCATAGTTTATAATTATACTATTTGGTAAAACACTTAATATTCTCATAATGTTTGACCTCCACCAACAATATAGCTGATTCAGTTGATTCTTTAAACGTGGTCTTAAAACTTATTGTCAGATTTTTTTTCCTGCCATGTTATATATTGTATTGGACATGTGCTTTATTTTATAACTTTTTGACTTTCACAAAAATTCTTTGTGACTTTTGTCTGTGAAAAGTGCTTTATAAATAAAGCTTTATTTTACTTTGCTTACAATGAGAATTATCTTTTAAGTGTTGCACTTGACGTTTCAGAAACAAAATGCTCTTTCCCTGAAATGTGTGGTGACATCTTTCCTGTGATTTTATCCGATATAGTCTGAAAAGTATCTGACTGTTTATCTCACACACTTAGTAAGAGTCATCCAGACATTAGCCAAGATGCTTCTGCGCCTTGACCATTTCCCACGCTCCTGCGTCTCACCCCAAAGATCCGCTGGCCATCCTCACATTGCTTCCGAAATGTTACGATGAAGTGTAATATTTGCTGAGAAACGTTCTTCTCCAGTTAGCACCTTGAGACTCTCATAGCTCCAGCGTTAAAGCTCATTGCATGTGGTGTTTGCATGAAAATGTCCTCCTGTACTCTCCAAAGTGTATGTGCACTGCGATGCACTGGCGTCCCATCCAGGGTGTCCCCTGCCTTGTGCACTGCGATGCACTGGGGTCCCATCCAGGGTGTCTCCTGCCTTGTGCACTGCGATGCACTGGCGTCCCAACCATGGTGTCCCCTGTCTTGTGCACTGCGATGCACTGGTGTCCCATCCAGGGTGTCCCCTGCTTTGTGCACTGCGATGCACTGGGGTCCCATCCAGGGTGTCTCCTGCCTTGTCCCCTGTCTATCCTAGGATGGGCTCTTAGCTGGCAGTGACTAGAAAAGTGGAGAAATGGTTGGATGTGTTTACTATGTATTATAATATGCGGACTATATTCACTTCGACTATGAAAATATATAGAGGTAGGTTGACACCACTGCGTGTTCAGACTCATTTTACCATGCAGTTTTCTATTTGCACCTCCCTTTCTATAAATGTACTAATTACTCCAGAGAACAATTTATGGGTCCCCACTTTCAAAATCTAATTCCGAGTTAGAAGACTGGCAATTTAGTACTTTACTGATGATTTACAGAGCTCTGGTGTGAGCCATACATTGACTCACAGGCTTTCCATTCATAAGTTAAATCCAGACAGTGTGCTTTAATATTCAAATTCTGTTAAGGAAGCTTTGGAAAGCAACTTTTTGGATTTTCACGCAAATATCGATTTCCTATTCTCGCATAGTCGAAAGGCTTGTGATTTCGGTGGACTGTTGCCTATAGAGCAGTGTTTACCAATCCGGTCCTCGGGGAGCCTCAGTCGGCCCATATTTTTGCTCCATGCCGGACAGGCCACGTTTTCGCTCCGAGACCTAGGATGGAGCACAGACCTGGACTCTCTGTGGGTCCCCAAGGACCGGATTGGGAAACACTGCTGTGCAGTATCCATGGTGAATATGTGGTCTGTGGTGCATCGCCATCCCATTGAGAATGTCCCCCGCCTCACGTCCCGTCCCTCCCCTATCATAACCCTATGCTGGATAAGCAATTAAGCAAAACAAATTTGCATGGTTTACAGAAAGTGCTAATAATGTACTAAGAAACAAAATCGATGCTATCATTTGATATTAGGGTATTATTTTTAACCCATAGGCAGAAATGTATTCCACAGAGTAACTAAGCACGCTTTTGGTTAAATTCAAAAACCAGAGGGCAAATTCAGTCTTGCAGTCCCTTATTGCAGGGTTTGAAGGGGCAGGCATGTACTCTGTTTTCTGGTTTGGCTGTTAAAAAATCTGGTCAGCTAGCGAATGTAACTTAAATAAAAGGGGGCCAGGACGGGCGTCATGACAGGGGAACACAACCTAAAGATTCATAGTGACATTTATTTTGGCAGAAGCTCCAGTGTTGATTTTGTGCAGGAAATGACCACTTTGGCATAATCGTGGCATTTCACAGCTATACACGGCCAAACCCTACGAATGAAGGATGGTTACAGGGACATTATGACTGCGTTTAATGTCAGACATGTCAGTATAATAGCTGATTCTAAAGGGCAGCTCACCCAGATAATCTGCCACATTCTGATCCTTAATGATTTTCTTTAACATTTAACATGCTATTAGTGATAAAGGCTCTTCTTGTGTTTGCATTCTGTTTCTTAAAATACACTGATTTCCTCCTACACACTCCACATTCTGTGTGCCCTGAGATGAACTGGCGTCATTTCACAGTTCTGGTACAATTCTATTTCCTGTGTCATTTAGCAAAAAGTAGCATTTTTTATGGGCATTTTTTTTAATGCATTTAAAACTTACAACGGAGCCACTGTTGCAACAGCTGTCAGATTTTGCCAGTAGTTTTATTTTTAAATGAGTTTCATTAGCTTGTTTATCTAGTGCTGCTTCCTGTTGTGTGTTTGGATTTTCATGGTGGGAAACTATTCATCTGAACAAACACGATGCTCCAGTGCAAGCTAATAATTTTGGTAATGCTTTGCATTATCTGCACCTTTATATTGCATTCATTATGCATTCATAGATCATTCATAAGCAGCGTGTAAGTAGACCTTTGCACCCTAACATAACTTAACAGCTTTAATATCCATTAATAACAAACATTATATGATTATGTATAATGTATATTAAAGCTGCTAAGGTATATTAGGATGTTAAAGTATACTTACACGCTGCTAATAGATGCATTATGAAGGTTCACTGAACGTTCTACAAATACATTATAAAGACATTATGAAGATGCAGATAATTACCAAAATTTTAAAAACTATATCGTTAGAATTCCAAAAATCCTGAGCTGCCCTTCCGGATACTGTGTGCCATTCTCTGTTTTCCGTAATAAATCAGAATTACTCGGAAACTGATCTTAACAGGCGTGGGATCTGCATCGCAGTGCACAAGGCAGGGGACACCCTGGATGGGACGCCAGTGCATCGCAGTGCACAAGGCAGGGGACACCCTGGATGGGACGCCAGTGCATCGCAGTGCACATACACTTTGGAGAGTACCGGAGGACATTTTCATACAGATCTCTATTTAACTCCCCCCCCCCCCTGCATAAACAGGCTGAGCACCTCTTTGGCATGGGGGCTTCATCGGAATTTCCAGTGCATATGCACGCTCACCCGTGCTGCCAGTGTTCAGCTGGAGTCCGCCCCAGATCTCAGGGATGGGAGGAAAAACACGAGAGCGGGAAAAGGAGTGACATCCGAGGCCGGCGGCCCCGGCGGCCGGACGCCAACGCGCTGTGCTCTGCGGCTCGGATCTGTCCGCATTTCTCACCAGGGTTAATCCCAAAGTTCAAAGGTAAATTTCCGACTGATGAGTGTGTGCGTGGACATGCGTGTGCGTACTCATGTGTGTATTTCTGTAGACTTGCAAATTTTGTGCAAAATCTCTAATAGCTTATGTTTATCAGGATACTATCTTTGGATAAAATAAGTACATGAACGTTTAACTCTGGGACTAACTGCAGATGCCCTAATAAGTGCGTAACCAGCCTTACGCTCCAATAGCCTTCGCTGGGTCCCAACTGCCATAGCATGACTGGGTAAGTGGATTCTCAAATGGGCTGAAAATGGATGTTGCATCATATTCTCAAATTTCGCTTAACAGCGCCTTCCCCCGTTGTAGACTGGTTCATCCCTATATAGCTTTCTAGGCAGGCCATTCATAGTTAGGCTTCCTGTGTCCACTGCAGAATATGTGGCATTGTTACATCACAATATTGGTGCCCCAGCTTTCATATTCAGGTGTTAAATCCCTGGGAAAAAATTAGGTTAATCCGACTGATGCCTCATAAAATCAGCATCCATTTCAGTAATTTTAAGATGGGCTTTTAATTTTGGTACCTGAACCAATGATTTTCATGTGGCTTGATGTTCAGATTTATTATCACTTTATTATTATTCTTCTTCTTATTATTATTATTATTATAACAGTTTTACAGCAGAATCACTGTGTCACTCTCGCTCTCTATCCGTTCATCATTTCTGCTGCCATTACTTGAGTAGAGAGCAAAGTTTATCCAGAGTGGCTTGTGAAATTTCATATATTTATTTTTTTTAATGACAATTCAGAGGAAATCCTCCCGCACTTTCTGGTGTGGAAGCCTATTCGGTTATTTAAATGGTCTTTTAATGGTCTAATGTTTATCAGTAGTCTACATCCTGACGGAAGAGACCTCAGAGTGTGGCTGACCGTCTCTGATTCTGGACTTCAAAGGCTGAGGTCTGCAGCTAGTGATGTACTCTGATCCCAAATGAACAAACTGCACACACACATTGGAGGTAAAGGGTGAATCTCTATACCAAGAACGCAACGACCGTACTTGTGGTTTTGGTCCTGCCAACTTGCCTTCCAAGAATGAACTTGGTGTGCAGTGCATCATGGGATTGTTCTCGCTCGGCCAGGGTACTTCCAATGCATCCGTGATATTTGGGGAGGAGCAAGACCAGTATCCAATGATTGTTACTGTCACCTGTACTTCTGTTATTACTATTGGAACTCATCTTTGGCAACAGAAGATGACAGGTACATGAGAACACAAATACGGTCAAGTACGCATGCTGAGATTCACCCAGGATTTGAATCGCCAACCCTGCAAGCATGCGACGGCAGAACTATACCCTCTGTGGCATCATTAGCCATATTATTTCATTTATATTTGGCAGAAATTCAGCTCATATGAGGATGATTAGTTATATTTCTGGAGTTGGAGTTGGATATTACAATTTGACACCATGAGCGAAAGTGTTTTTTTTCTCACCTAAAAGACTGCGGTATACCTAAACAGAATCTTGTTTTCAGGAGATTTTTTTATCGATATACGGACATATCTTTTTTCCCATTTTCACACTTTGCGAAAGGGACACCGGTGAACATGCGCAAAGTGCGTCACGTATCCACGTTGATATATCACACTGCAATGTTGTAAGTGTCGAGTGCAAAGTAAATACGCCTACGTTACACCTCTGAGGGCTTTTCCGGGGGGGGGAGCGAACGCTGCTCGAAATGATTTCGTGCTACACTGTTTGGTCAATATGCTGTGCCTCTGTGTGAGCAATTGGAAAAGTTCTCAGCATAATATTCAGCCTTTTTCCTAATTTTCACTCCTTTGTCGATTTGATTTCCGAACCAGGTGGCAGATGGAGGTTGCGATTTAGCCCGCGTCTTCAGATAAACACCCCTACAGGCCTGACTGCGTGTTAATGCCTCTCATGACCATCTGGGGGCCAATAACCCGCCTCTGTCGCTCTGGTTGAGACAGGTTAGAGGTCAGCTTCTGTGCACGTACCAGATGTAGAGATGAGATCCTCCTCATGAGCGCCTCCGGTGAAGAAGCTGCTTAAGAAGTGGCAGAAGGGAAACATTCTTCTAAAATGGACTGGAAGGACCGCAGGAAACAGTGGTTTCTAACAAAATGTACCTTAAATGATAAAAGCATTCACACTGGAAATGGGGGCGGCAGAACTGAACAATAGCTACCCATGCCAATGATCTGTGGTCAACAGGAAGAGTATATGCATGCCCGCTTGAGGAACATCTGCAATCCAGGCCAGTGTACAGTATGTCTCACAGCCTAATCTCAGTCCATCGATGGCTAGTGTACTGTCATTAATGGAAATCTGTGCGAATACATTTCTGGTATTAGCTGCAGGGTGTTCTGTGAAGGGGGCTGCTAGTGGTTAGCGCTGTTGACTGGGCCCAGGGTTCAAGCCTCCGCTCCGCTCCATGTCTGTGGAGCACGTTCTCCCTGTATTATCATGGGCTTTCCTCTGTGTTTCCCCATACAGTCCAATAACATGCTGAGGTTAACTGAAGTTACCAAACTGCCCATAGCTATACATGTGTGAGTGAACGGTGTGTTACTTTGCCCTGGATTGTTGCCTTCCTTGCACCCTAAGCCTCTGGACCCCCCGTTACCCTGTGGGTAAGCATTTGCAGAATATACATGTATGTTCTATGATATTAATAATAAATGCCAATTCCCAGCAGCAATGTTTACCGCCATCGAAATTATACATTTTTGTGGGTGCCTCAAGATTTTCTCCCCCTGTTGGCCACAAACAGTCACTACACTAAGTTACTTCTCACCTGGGGTCCCACTAATGACATGCCCTCCCCCGCTCATTCCTAATATCAGCTGCGCGATTCTCTTTGCTGCCTGTTTGAAGCTATCGATGACGTCGAATCGAGAGTGATAGCTAATTAAGCATTCGTTGCAAGTTGGATTGCAACCAAGTATATTCTGGGGGAACAAAAAGAAATGATTGTAAAAAATTATTACTGTTGTGCATCCACGATTGCATTTTAAAGGACTAAACCTCTGTGTAGTATTGATGTATTTGAGTTCTTTGCTGACAAAATGTCTCCAAGTCTATGGAATAAACTTGAACTGTGATTGAAGTGGCACTGCAGGTCTCTGTCATTTTCATGACTTGTTTTGTCTTCTTTCTTTGTGGCTGTGTTTGTTTAAGATGACAATTTCCTTGTAATGCGCTGTGTAATTGTTTGTTTAGTGTTGTATATACCATAGTTTGGAATAAGTAAAGGGATAAAGATGTAGAAATTAAAACTGAGTGACGACAGGACTCCATCCACACAGAGGTATCTTCTGTTGTTTCTGGTTAATGTTTCTTTTGCAGCCCCCTGCTCCTGGATCTTCGCATGCTAGATATGCATTTAACATGACAAATACTCATAAAGAATGGAACCAGCACAAATGCTTTGAACCTGAGAGGATCACAGCGGCCCGCTGCCCCCAAACAATGTGCCATTGATTCCCAGGACTTCCTGAACCCGGAAGAACATCTGGCTTGCATGAACATCTGGCTTGCATGTAGGTGGTTCGCGTTTAACGATCATCCTCTTCTTGCCTGTGTGCTCTGAAGTCAAACTCCAGATTCACCGGAACTGACTTTTTCTGTGGAGTCACAGATATTATGTAACGTCGTCTCCAAAACACTAGATTATGCCTAATTTTTCTGAAGATTATACATGTATTTGTACAAACGCCATAGTGGATAAGCAATGCAAAAATACGTTAAAACATATATCTTTAAATGTGCATGTCAATATGAATAGAAACTGAATTATATGTGTTATTGCTGTGCACAGCTGTAGCAAGCTGTGAGACCGGCCTCTTGTTTCCATATAGCATGTTAATAGACAGCTGCTCTGCGCTAATTGCCCTCATGAGTTGCACCTGTGTTTTCCCCTTCATACATAAGGGCCACGGCCCTGGCTAGCCAGCTGAGCATCTCTCATAGCAGGCGTTGTCGGTCTACCATTATCCCTTTGCCCTATACCCCCCTATACCCCGGTCAGGTTCCCGCTTTCAGCCCTTGTATCTGTGCTGTACCTTTTTCATTAAACCCATGTACTTTATTCACACATGCCTGGCAGTTTGTAACAAAACCTTAAGGAACTTGATTGCATTCCTAAGAATTATTCTTTCAAAAATGTATGATTTATTTTCATATGAGAAAAGAAAAGATGTTCATAAACGATATTCTGGTCTCTTTAATTTGCATCATAAATAATATGATAAAAGTATTTTTCCTCCCAGCTCATTCTGAGGATCCTTGATTTATCGGATTTTAAAAGTGTGTGGCTTTTATTCCGGGGTGTTCCATGAAGGATCGATGAGCGAAGGCATTCGTTTGAGAAGAAACCAAACTGCTGGGGGATTTTGTGCCTTTCAGTCTTTGTCCGCTTCTGTGAGTCAACAGTTATCCTCCGTTTCTTTAAAAACTTTAGGATTTGAATAAACAGACCCTATAACTAAATGATGAAATGTGAACAGACTTTTTTCCCATTGGCTTGTGCTGTAACTCTCCAAAATGAAAGACAGTCAAGAAGGCCTCACAAAATGTTATGCAACGGGGAACTTTAAATAACATATAGCATAATATCCCAAGAATAATTTAAGCATACAGTTCCCCAAACAAATACAATTCTGTTGGTCTCCTGTGCTGTCAACACGACCACACATTACAGTTTGATAGACAGTAACAAATGCTACTCGAGTTCAGATGCTGTGGATCATGCTTTCCTAAAAAAAAAAAAAGAGATGTGAAAGACAGATGGAGAAGTGGTTGTTTTGTTTTAGGGCAGCAGTCATGCAAGGTGAGACTATTTCCAGCTGCGTGCTTTCGGGTGCATGGGAACATGACAGCGTTGCATTTCCTGCATGCTAAGCACAGTCATTCCTGATAATGCTCGTGTTACGTTCCACAGGAAATGTCGGCACAGGGTGGGACATTTGCCGTCTGGGTGCACAGATGTGAGCATCAGCATGCCCCCCCAACATGAACTGAGGACTGTGATTGGATGGCTGCAGTCTCGCTGAGCATAAGCACAAAACGAGATCCGCCCACATTACACGGAGTCTAGGCACTGGTCACCTGATGTCTGGAAGACAGTCTTTTCCAGATATGCTTTGACCACTACAAAGGTCACTCTGCTCTGATGTTTAAACAACCCATGGATCCTGGTTATGAAATCGGAGTGGGTGGCTTACATGATTAAAAAGTCTGCAATTAATTCATTGTACTTTGTAAACTTTATTTAAGGAAGCCTTAACCTTAAATTCCAGTAACAAAGTAAATTGCTGAATGGATGGACAGGCAGACTACAGCTTTCTAACTCAACAAGAGGCAAGAAAAAAGATTGCATTTAGTGAGCTTATGTTTTGTCAGTGTGTTTAGAAGCTCCTGCCCACTTTGAATCAACAGGAAAAACTCTATGTAAGCTGCCCAGGCCCTTGGGATACCAGCCACATATAACATATTGATTTTTTAGGTAAAACAATCCAGGGTGAAACATTGTGTAGAATATGTGTACAAAAGCGAAATCCTTTTGAACTCTCGCATGTTGTACAACATGACGGGGAGACATGACTAGACTGAAGTGGAAACAGTATTATGCTTGGCGCAGTAAGACCCAGTGTACTTGGGCTCTGTGCTGGTGGGAAGGTTACGGGTTCGAATCCTGCATTCAGCAGTGTGGTTTCACCAATGGGTTAATCGTGATTGCTCCAGGGACTTGGCAACCTCGCTTTCACAATCGTATGTTGCTTTGGATAATGTCTACTAGAAAAATAAACTTGACTTGAGCCAGTACAGGCCTTCTCCATGATCCCTGCTTTCAACTGGAAAACATTTTAGGATTTAGGGCCCAGGCTCCTGCGACCAGCAGCCTGTTAGAGGAAGAAGGGATAGAAAAAAGCAGCCTCTGCATTTTCTGCGACTGTCGGAGCCCGGCGTCGCCTGGCACTGCCTCCCGCACCTAAGTGAATGTGCCGATTACGACCTGGCAGCGGATAAACACATTACTGCCGGGTCGTTTGCTGAGGAGTGGAAAGTGCCAGGAGAACTGGAAACCTTGCTGAATTGCTACATGGGCTTCATACCGTGACCGGTGTCTGGGAGACTGTCATTTTGTAATGCTGTACTTTGCAGCACTTGAAGGCAGTCAGCTGAAGGTATCCATCGACTTCCTTCAAGGATTCATTTAGAGTACTCAAGGATTCATTTAGAGTACTCAAAAAGTACTATGACTTATTGATGCTGACCAAATGCTCTAAACCTTTTTCCTAAAACTGATATGAAAATGCTCATGCTTAAGATGAATAAAAGTATTTAATCTACTAGTCAAAAGTTTTTGCACACACTGACATTTTCTACATTCGCATGCTACTCACTTAACATTTACTAAAAATACACCCAATATTCTTTGCTAACAAATAAATTTACAGTATGTTCATCAAAGTACCTTTATTAGCAAGAAAATGTCCTACCTTCGATTCACCAAATTAACCTCCTCTGGCACTTATTTGAGGCATTCTGTATACAAGGAACATGAAATGCAGCTCTGATTCATAGGATGAAACAGGTAACTAGTGCATTTGAAGTCATAGGACGGCCTGGAATTTGACTCTGCCATCACCACACAACCAGTTAATAGGACATTAGACATGCACAGGGAGACTATTCCATACTCAAACTGCACGCTGTGTAAAGTATGGAATAGTCTTCTTGTTGGGGTACTGCAAGCTAAAACCCTGGGTTCCTTTAAATCAGAGCTAGATGAAATTTTAACAACTCTGAGCTATTACTTAAATTCCAGTTGTTCACGTTTAATCTACTGTCTCCTATCTAAAACACACATGAACATGTCAGATGAGCAGGGTTCTGCATATACATTAGTGGCCCAGCCCCCGCCCGCATATGTATACATTGACTTATTCTGTTTTTGTTTTGATCTCCCGTAACCCTGGCAACCCAAGAACCTTCCATTGCATCAGACTGTAAACACATTTGTTTGTAATCTTCTTTTCTTCCGGGATCCGGCAATGACCCCACCCTGTCTGCGTCTATCCATGGGACAGAAAGCCATAAATGCATCTGTTCCTTATTGCCAAATCCTAGCGAGGAAATAATCGCAGAATATGGTCAATGCTCTAATTCATATCTAAAACTTAGACGGATACATTTTACAAGACATGGCTGTTAAGCAGTAACTTTTTTGTTTATTGCTTCCATCGCATGCGTGGGAATCAGAAGAGGAAGCCTTCACGCACATGAAGCTGATCTTATCATCCAGTGCACAGCGAAGCTCTCGCAGAGCTCAAAGGTCAAAGGTCAGCACTGAAGATTCTTTTGGGGATTTCGCCTGTGTGGCTGATGCTAGTAAGGCAAGGTTTGACCTCCACTAAGCAGATATTGTCGCTATGCTGGGAAGCTGATCTGCATTATTTTTGAAGCCGTATGATGTCTGTCTAGGCCGCAGGATCAGGCATATTCCCCATACCATCCACGGTGTTCCTCTGCCTTGTGTGCTTCTGGAAAATGGATGGATGTGTGGGTCTATATAGATTTTAACTAGGGGTGGTGGGGCAGAGGATGCCCATCCTAGTACTTCAATCAAAGACTTGCAAACATTTTAATTAAACTGTCCTAAAACTCAGCAACATCATTTTAGTGTGATCTCTGAAAATACTGAAATACAGTTTTAAATAGTTGAGAGAATTAAGCATTTCCATAAATTTCACTTCCGGATGCATCGATTAAAATGCATATTTAACATTTTTTAAGTTGGTTGCTGTTCTTTTTTGTGGTTTGTTAGGTATAACATTTTTTATATGTGATATATGGTAATCTTGGTTTTAAGCTCATGGATCATTTGGAAATACATTTATTTTTTAGCATTTCATTTTTGCACTCCAAATTCAAAACCTTTTCAAATGCTCCCTAGTTCCATACTTACTCATTTCCATTGGTTCCAAAAATGCTCAGTGGTTATATGGCAGGGCTCTTCTAAATCCAGGCCTTGTCTTCAGTTCTCCCAGGTAGTTAGTTTAATAATTACTGATTCTGATTGGTCAGAGGCTTCACACCTGGCTCACAGGTAAAAGAAGGCTGGAAAACCAGGACATGGACCTCGAGGACCGTGATTTGAATAATAGGGTTATATGGCTACAGGAAATGGACAGATTCCTCCCATCTTCCCATAACGATCCACAGCTACAGAGCATTTGTATGGCTAATTATTCACATAAATAATACATTGGAGTGGGACTGGAGTGCTAATACCCACCAAAGAACAGAGGCGGAAAGTTCAGGTTCAGAAAGTACCAATCCAGACCAAGGTTTTGTTTCCACCAACCAGTTGAATATAAATTCCTCAGCTGGTTGGTTGAAACAAAACCTTGGCCCAGATTAGTACTTTCTGAACTTGAACTTTCTCCATCTCTGCCAAATAAATGTTATTTCAAACATGACCCTCCTTCAAATACTTAGCAAAAGCTGCCTGTAACTTCTTAACTTTTTTTGTTGTGGTCAAATTTGACCACTTTGCTGTTTTCTTATAAATATAGTTTCTTTCATCCATCCACATAATGCTTGATGACTTTTACTAGACTTTGAACACATTATTATAATAATGATATGATTTTTTTCAAATATTTTAATGTTCCTGTTCAGACCTGAAAATGTTTAATAAAGATGTATAACCCCAACACGACGAACTTAACCCCTATCCAGCCCATACCCTAACCATTAGTAACCAAACAAAATACGAGACGTTTGGAAAAAAACACGGCCTCACAGAAATTCCTTACTTACTCTCAATCTACACAAACCGTCCTGAAAGGATGAACGTCAGACTCTGTGCGACTGATCAGACAGCCATTCTCTGCTGAACTGGAAGGTAGCTACTGGGAGAAAAATAACCCCCAGGACCAAAAGTTGCTTTGGAAAGGCAGTTAGAAAATGTGCTATTATACCATGGGCTGCATTTTTTATGATGTCCAGAATGCGCTTCAATGAGACTAAATTCTTGTTCATCCTCAGAAACAAGTGATGATCTATTTGCCCAAGAAAATGTGAAGAATGAGCTGGGGTGAAGGAAGAATAGATTTGTGAGTTTCTTTCTTTTAAACGCAATATTTGAGAATCCTTTTCATCCATGATTAAATTACACAATCCAGCTTCTAAAGTGATTCATAATTATACATTCATACGCAATATTCCCACTCATAGCTTTTGCCAGTTTTGAAGTCGGCGATGACAAATGGAAAAATAATTTACCCAGCTCCAGATGTTTCATTTATAAATAAATGTTTTAAAGCACTGCAATATTGAGGAATAGTTTTGTAGATGGTGTGACTGTTTTATAGGCCCTGGAATCAATTCCTGGATCCCTGCAAAGGACAGCTCAGGAGTGGATCTCCAGAATATCCAGGCGTGTGACACCATGTTCTCATTCTAGGACACTATTCTGGATGCCATGCAGAAGTTATGGTGAATGACTTCAGCTGGGGTAAGCGGGAGAGGAAGTGTGTCACTGTGTCACCAGCACATCCACTTCCTCATTCACACCTCATCTGTGTGTTGAAATTTTGCCAGTTTGACTGAAAGTTTCTCTGCTTCTTAATGTGAGCTCTTGTTCTGTCGTATTTAAGAGCTTTTTTTCCTCTGACACTGTTTCGTTTGTGGTGGAGCATGAAGAAATAGTTCTTCTACTTTCGATGGGTACATTTTTTCCTGCACACAAAACTTCAGAGCAAAAGCTACTAGAGAACTGTGCAAGTTCACACCTTGGACTACAATTTGTATGGGCATACCTGCTTAATGTCTTCCCATGATTCACCTGGGTTTGTGGTGTGGTTTACATCTCCTGGCTCATATCCAAGGGTTGAGAGAACAGCTTTGGCCAGCTCTTTCAGCTCTGAGTAATAGACTTCCAGTATCCCGCACACGACTATGGTATTTGGTGGACAGAATATTTCTAATATTTGTTGGGTTAAAAATGGTCGTTCAGCTTGGTTACAAGCAAAGTAATAAAATTACTGCTTTAGGAGTGTTAGAGCATAAAGGAGTGAGACTGGCCACGTAATGTCTGAGCCTTGTTTAATTAATTAGGGGACAAATCAACACTCGGGCCGTCTGGAATGACAACTGAAAGTTTGTAAGAAAAAACCTTGAATTTTTATTGCGTCAGACAGGAGGAGGCTAATTGACGGCTGTGAAACCACAACTTTCTCACAGAAAGCAGGAAAAATGTTGATAAAAAGATTTTCAGTACTAAAGGTGGCTATATAAAGGGTATTTATTTAATGTCTTGTGGATGGATGGACGAAACCGAGTAATCCTGACAAATGTGACAGACAATATTACATTTGGGCATTCAAAAAATTCATATTGGTAAATATTTTTCCAAGATGCCGGCCAGCTCTTATTGTGAACACCTGTTTAGCTGGCGCACAACGGTGTAACATTCAGGCTTAGAGCGGCCGCAGCCTCCTCCGTCCGAATGGGACAGATGGTGCCTGCCAGAGCTCCTACGGCCGCGTGTGGCGTGACTCGTGTCGTAATGACTCACCCGCTCCGTCTCCCCGTGCCGGGTGACTAAGCAGAAATCCACCGGCCAGCGCCGACCCATTGCTTCTCGGCCGCTCTGCGGTCTCGCCCGTGACTTTGCCGGAACATCTCGGCCGAATTCCTCCATCCCCTAAGGATCCCCCCTCCCAAGCGAACTTCCGTACGGACGCAGCTGTCCCCATCGTTAAGCCGGCCGTCCTGTATTAATGGTACAGAGCTAAAGAGCATGCAGATCCCAAATGATGCAATTTCAGCCAGAATCCTACGACAAAATGAATAACATTATGATGTCATAGATGAGCGACATGAATCTCCCCTGTGATGCCAAGGGAATAGCATCTCAGGGTACAAAGCTATTTCTTATATGGTTATAGAAATATAATAATACAATTCCGCAGGATGTGGATGCCATGTTACCATTTATAATTGAGATGTAATACTTTCAGTGTAGCCTATCTGATTGCCTCTTCTCAGCTCGCTTCACAGATTCGATAGAAGAATACGACCTTGGGACTTTAATTGTATTCAGGCCAGGCTACGAACCTTAGGCTTGCTGGCAAAACGCATCATGCTCCATCTCTGCTACAAGGGGCCAATTCTGCTCCCCCGGTCCATCGAAAATCGGATTTCTGGGAATGAGCGAGGGATGCACTGGAGGAAAGGTCTGCGGCTGAATGAGTGCAAAAGGCGAGAAGGTCCCATAGATGTGTGGGAGCAGAAGCCGCATATCCGTATCCTTCATATTAAAGTACTGCAAATTTCCATGTCGACTTTCGCAAAGTCGTGATTATTTGTTTATTTTTTTACTCATTCATTACTGTCTTGAATGTGTTATGATGTATTATGCGTGAAGCCATTTTTAACGTCTTAAATGTTACTTCGTCTCATTGTATATCTGCATTTTTCAAAATGGCGATGAAGTTTAACTTGATTGGACAAGATTGGACAAGATATTGTATTTTAACTTCTATTTTATACAGATGAGTTATATTTTCAAAGAGAAAAAAGCTAAACATTTATTAGCTCTTCCTATGAACTTATGGAATCAGTTTTTGGCTGGTTGCTGGGCATCATTTGATGTATCACAGTTGGCGGCATTGATTTGAAACGTCGTCTTAAACGTGGGTGAACACCTTGAGGAAACGAGGATGGTGTTGACGCCGGTTGCTGCGCTGATTTCCTGCCACTGTTAGGGCCCTGCTGCGCGGGTCCCGCGCCGCCCCACGCTGCGTCTCGGCACAGACGACGACCTGAAGCGCCCTAAGACCGGAACCTGGGCCGCCGGGATGCCATTTGATCATTTGCAGCTGTAGTGCAGGTCTGCTGCAGGAAATGGAGCGAACTAAACAAAAAAAGTGCGTAAGTGTGCCGCAAGAGGGGATTTAGAATATTCTGGAAGCACTCTGATCAGCTGTTTTCTGAGATGGTGGGCAGCTGTGATAAAACTGGCGGGTGCAGCGCTTCTATTAAAAGAACACCAGAGTGAGAGCAGGAACTTACGGGGGGGTTGGGATGGGGGGGGGGGTGGGGG
>JAODKE010000125.1:28975627-28994535 GCA_026779605.1 Mormyrus hasselquistii
CTTTATTGATCCCCGTGGGGAAATTATTTTTACGCCTCCCTCAACTTGCTCTTTTTTGTAGCGCAAGTTGTCCGCGATTCATGGTGAGTTTATGGAGATTAAACTAGCTGATGGCGACCCGCTGGCCGGCCTGAAGCCTGCTGCTGCACGCTCTGCCTCCTCTGGCTGCCGTTTCCGTGAACCGCCCGCTAAGCCGCAGAATTCCCCCTTTTGCGACTCGGTACGGATGTGTGACGCGTGGGGCCGCAGGGAGCCACCCCTGTGATGTGCAGCAGCCTCCGAAACACGGACCGGCATTAAAAAGGAGAAATGTGTCCTCCAGCCGCCGGTTTTTAACAAATCACCTGATTATACTGCAGGATTCGCGAAGAGGGATGACATCACCATTTAGAGTGCTCGATGGCATTTCTACATGTGAAGCATGGAGGCTTGAAGAGACCGCAGGTGCCAACTTTCCCCATGCAAACCACAGTTCTGTTTCCGCTGGTGTCCTGCATTCATTTTGGTTACCGTAGTAACAATTAGGAGTTGAAATGTAACCAGATAAGTGAGAGATGAGGGAGGGACTGGACGAAATCAGGTGACCAGCTGCTTCATCCCTTCTATCTTATTTCTAAACTATAAACATGCAGTATGTGTAATATATAAATGGATCTGCTTTTGCTCTGTCTGTACCGTAGCTCAGACTTTGATGCCAGTTTTGTAGTCAGATTGGCCATCTTCTGTCCTCCTTTGCTTCCTAATGGCCCTCCCAGTGCAGCTCCCGTTCCTTCCTCCCATCCCTGTGTGATGCCGGTTTCGCCGTCCTAAGCGGCGCGACACGAACTTGTATTATTGTGATTCAGAAGCTGCCGGTACGATACAGCATGCATCCCTACCTCTTTTACGTGTTTTGCATTAACAGTTTGTTTATATAGCAGGTGATTTTGACACATCAGTGAGTCTCTGGAACAATTGGGGGTTAAGGGCCTGGTTCAGGGGACCAACAGCGAAATCATTCAGCTGCGAGATTTGAACCTGAAACCCTTTGATCGTCAGAAGTTCTATGAGTCGTCATCTGCCGCATAAATTCGCTCGTAATTGCACAGTGTTATTATAATGTGCTGAAGTGATCTGGAATGATACCAGGCTGTGGTACCATGGAAGGTTAGTCATTGCAGCTGTTTATAGAGTGCAATGTGCAAGAGCAGGGTGAAAGCAGCACAGCCTGAAAGTGTAGCCATGGCACTCAGGAATGCCACGTGTTTACGGGAAGGTGGCTGGACACCATGTACGCGGTACGCACCCGCCGCCGCTCTCACCGCCTAGTCTTCTGTTTGTTTTAATCTCCAAAACACCACAGGTACATACAAAAGCCATGCCATTCTTATTTTAACTTTACGTGCAAGATGATGCATTTGTAAGGGCTGTTCGTGCTTATGACTGCTAATGTCAAACAGCCAGTCAAAGGCTGTCCGCATTCCCCGACGGGGGCAGGAAGCTAGCTACCAATGCGTGTTTCCCAAAAAAGATGGTATTTGACCTTCCAGTCGTCCAGGTTATCCATAGATCTGTGTTCGCAAAGGTTTTTCTTTCCACATGCCTCCTGTGTCCTGCTTTTCCATGGACGGGCCGCGGGCTGTTTTACAAGCTTGCCCCAGTAAGTGAGCCAATATGGCTGCCAGTGCTGACTAGATTTATGGGCTGTGCCTGCAAACCAAAAGCAAAACCTAGTATAACTATAGCGGGTGGACCTTTTCTTGAATAGGCGGTATTACCCTAGACACATTACCCCAGACACATTACCCCAGGCACATTATCCCAGACAAACATGGCTCAGATGTGCTGCATTTTGGTTTTTGTGCGACCCTGTGCAAAATGATCGACCAAATATATTTACAGACCTGTACACACCATCTCTATTTGCACTCAGTTTTATTGTTATAACTCTCCTGAAGTAATCACTTATGATTCGCTTATGATGCATAATTTCGGCAGTGATTAAGGTCGCTGGCTATTTTTGTTAGCATCTGTTACTCTAAAAGTTTTGCATGTGAGTGAATTTTTATAGAGAACATTTCACTGACCCATTCAGGCTAAGCACAGGGCAGTTGGATACTGTCTCTACAGGGATTTAAAGAAATGTACGCTACCTGGTGTGCACCCGATTCTCATGCGATAAGATGTGTTGAGATACCGCTGGGCTGGAGTGCTAGAGATTAGATTAGCAAAAGCCTGCTTGTGGGTTGGCTCTCTGAGGCAGCACCCCCCACCCACACACACACACACACACACACATACACCCCGCCGGGTGTTACGGGGACAGGCTGACTTTGAAACAGCAGCCTGGACAGCGTGTGAGGGAACATGCCCAACTTGAACATCTGCTTAGTGCCGAGGGTGTGACACCCTTAGAACCCCGAGGGATAATTAGCTTCGCAGAACCTGTGGCCGCGCTGTACTGAGGTGTGGGTCAAGCTTCACTGATGGCGGAAAAGCAGAACGGGACCAGCCCACAACATACTACCTCTTTAAGAGGTCAACCTAAGAGCAGCGCGTACTACGGTTAGCACTTTGAATTAGAGGCGACAGGAGGGCAATCATCTCAAATGCTGTTAAAAAAACAGTTTTTAACATTCACTCAAACGAAACAATCACGATAAGTCAAAATATTCCCTATTATTATAAGGGAAAAAATTGGAAATAGAATGTTCTAATAATTAAGAATGTTGAAATTGCAAAAGAATGTTGTAATAATTAGATATGTGATTTATCCATAATCTCATGCATTTCATGTCGTTATACAAGATTCTAGCTGACTTTTATGGCTGGTCAGTCAGTGTTAGCTAATGTGACCTCGTTGCAACATTAAAAAGTAATTGCAGCGCTTGGTCATCCCAAAGCTGAGAAACCAGAAGAGATAGAAAAATAGCAGTGAGATACAGATGCAGAGGATCCGACCCCTTGAGGGGGCTCTTTGTCATGGTGCTCGATTCGGCTGAACGGGGCTGCCGCTTTCTGCCAGGAGCTGCAGCGTCAGCAGAATCCTCGGGTGAACCTTTTGCTGTTTAGCGAAATGATACAGGCCCAACTTGCAGACGGCAGCCTTCGGCAAGGCGCGTCGGGAGAGACGGTTACCCTCTCGGGGCGGGATGGGGCTTGGTGGGGCTCGGGCCGCCTTCCTCCTCATTGGTTCGATACCGATCTTGAAGGCGGAGATGACGGCTGGAGATGGGGGTCGAGGGTCATGGCAGAAGCCCGGGGATGACCTCACGCTGCTGGAGGCACGAAGACGAGCCGCGAGCCCAGCTGCTGTGGCTCCAGCACAGCAAGGGTCCCTGTGGCCGCTGGCCGCTATCAGATCCACGCGGACGCAGCGGGGGAGCGGACCAGCAGCAAATAGGTCAAACCTCCTGGGGTGCTGAGGGGAGGGAGGGGGAGAGTTCAACATCTGTTGCTTTGGCAGCACCCGCGACCTCATGATGCAGAAGTTTGGTGGAACACTGGAGGCCACTGGGGATTAAAGTGCCTCCCTTCTCGACTCACGGCTGGGAGCACTGGGATACATTCAGCTTATGGCTCTGTCACCCCCGAATGTCACCCGTCCCAGCACAGCTGCCCCAAAGCACTGACACACAGGGGCAGCTTTGTTGTTCTGGTCGGGGATCAGAGGGGAGGGGGCTGCCAAATTACATTTTGTCTGCCCCCTAGTGTACTGACTGTTTGTTGTCAACAGGGGCCCCCACGCAAATATATGGTTTGAGTAGTGGTAACATAACATGTAGCTGCAACAGCTCAAGACCCAGAATATGTAGGGAAAAAAACGTAATCGGTTTTCAATAAAGGTGGAAGACGACAAAGAAAATTTCCTGAGTTTGATGGAGGGGGGGACATTAACTGCTAAATCCAACTGTATTATCAACCTCCTTCACAAAAAAGGATTACAAATGCTCAAACATGATATTAGCCGACACAACCACCCTGAAATTTAAGAAAAACTGAAAGAGGAAGTAGGAGCAACCTGCGGCAAAATTGTAAGGTCAGCGAAACCCACGAGTCTAACATGCGGGATTAATGGTAAAACAAACATGCCTCGCTGTATGGAGTACTCTAATCACTTTGCTGTAAAGGGTACTCTAATCATTTTGATGTATTGAAAACTCTAATAACTTTTCTGTATGGAGTATTGTAATCATTTGCTATATATAGTACTCTAATCACTTCCTGTATGGAGTACTCCAATCACTTTGCTGTACAGCGTACTCTAATCATTTTACTGTATGGAGTAGTCTAATTTTATTTATTTATTTATTAACCTTTATTTAACCAGGAACTGTTAATCACTTTGCTATATGGAGTTCTATAATCATTTTGCCTTATGTAGTATTCAAATCACTTTACTGTATTGAGTACTACAATTACTTTGTTGCATGGAGTACTGTAATCACTTTCATGCTCTAATCATTTTGCACTATGTAGTACTCTAATCGCTTTGCTGTATGGAGTACTCTATTTTGTTGTGCGGAGTACTGTAATCACTTTCATGAAAATGAGATCACAGTATAGATTAAGCGTCAGCTTCTTTCTGGACCAGGAGAGACTAACAAATGGTTCAGACTTTATAAATTAATTTATAAAAATGAATATAATGGATATTGTTCCTCTTCCATAAACAGCCATGAAACTGATCTGAAGTCAGCAGCAGTAGCTTGGGCCCATACTGTTGACAATGTGTCACAGATAGAAGTAGAAGGCTTTAGATGGTGAAGATGACAAACTTGGCTCATTCATATTCTGGTAGATAAATGGGAGGTGACATTTACAACAGATATACTCAGTCTGCAGATGCTCTCCACATGGGCAAATCGCTAACATGCGCCTCACGCACGCGCATACATACACTAAGGTCAATTTGCACGCTGTTTCACCTCTGTGAAGACAGAGTGGGGGGAACCAGACAGACTCAACGCCGGTAGCAAACTCCCACATCTATACAGCTCTTTCCTCCTCATTGTTTCATTTTAACAGATTCTAACCCATCTGCTGCTGTAAGACAGAAAAGAAGGTAAAATTAATTAGTCATTCTAAAACCAGTCCATTACACACCAAATCTTAACCGTAAAGATGTGGGCCAAGAAACATACTGTGTTGGTTTTATTAACTGTATATTTTTGCATTACACATTGAGTGCTTATCATTGTGTATAATGTACAATGTAACATACTGTATATAAATAAAAACGACAGGTAAGTTGGTGCATATTCAAATATGTCTTTAACTTATACAGTAAAACCAGAATAAGCTACTTATCATAGACCTGCGACCCTGACCAGCATAAGCAGTTAGAAGATGGATGGATGGATGGATGGATGGATGGATGGATGGATGGATGGATGGATGGATGGATGGATGGATGGGGGAACAATTAAAAAATCTGCAGTATTTAACATATCAGACTTTAGCTTTTTTTATTACTGTTACTTACTTCAGATAGCTAGCAAAGTCTCTTTGTATTTCAAATATAACCATGGAAACCAGCTAAGTGATTCACCTTATAGGTCTGTGGCACAACTTACACAAAAAAGTACAGCGTGTGGCAGAATTGCTAACTTTACTCAACGGTCATATTGCAACTTTAAAAGTTACTCCAACTGGGTGTGGAGGGGGGGGGGGGGGCATGACAGTTCTGGCAGCTTGCCAGCTGAAGATTGACACATGCTCAAAGAAGTCCTGTGTGCATCTGCCAGGTCTGATCAACGCCATGCACTTGACAAGCACGGGAAACAGTTATTTTAATGTCATGGAGGAAATCACACTTGGCCTCCCCCAAATCACGCTTGGCCTCCCCCCCACCTGCTCACCACAAAAAGTACATTTTTATGTTGATGTTAATATTATCTTCAAATTTCATTTAACCACATTCTGATCATTGTAAATTGTAATTTTCCGGTATTTTTTTATTTATATATTGTTTATGTATAAACAAACAAATGGAAAACGATCGTATGTTCTGTCTAAAGAAGAAGTTGCACCCTTTTTGAAATATCTCAATTTTCCCATACTCTGGTTAGATATGTAAAGTCAGAATAGTCAAACTCAATAAAGTTTCAATTTTTTTTTTTTTTGAAATAAAAAACTAAAATAAATAGAACTTTAAATTAAAATGCCCCGACGGCAGTTTAAAGTATGTTGACTGATTTAACTGTTGACTAATACTCTGTTAGTCCTAGTTGCAGTGTTGCACAAAACTAGTAAACTTAGTATTTGTGACTAAATATGCACCCAAGGGAAGACTGAAGCACACAGGAGCCCCGGAGTCCCAGAGTCTGCCTGGGAGGGGCCACTCCGTCTCCGATAGCTGGAAGGTTCAAACTAATAACAACGTAATAGAGAATCAGACTGCTGAGAATAGAGGTCATGCAATTTTGTTACAGTGATTTTATCAATGCAGATAAAAGCCTAATTTCTTAATATTAAGTGGTTTTAAATGTATAACATTGAAATGTGTCAAAGAAGTTAGCGGGTATATGGAAAGTTCGGAATATAAGGAACTATTTACGCTGGATGACTCATCTTTCCGTTATGATGCATTTTAATGGCCTCTTGTAGAAAAAGCTTTTCTGGGATTGTATGACTTTAAGGTGGAAGGGCTGTGGACATCCCGGGGCATCCGTGAATGTATGGATTATTTTCACCTGTGGCATAATACAAGTTAAAGGAGACTGAAGTCTTTTTGTCCTCAGGACTAAAATATGGCCAGACCCCAATGCCGCGATGGGATGTCTGTGGTTTTCCTTTTGCTGGCGCTGATATGGGTCTCTCCCGTTTTTCTTCCACCTCACCATTTTTAATAAATGTATCCAAATAAAGGCCCTACGCTTTCCTCCCACGGTGTGTCACATGGTTCGTACCATGCCTAGAGCAATAACATTCCATGACGTGTGATTTATATATAAAGTGCATAATACATGTGTACATATTGCACTTAAATTGTATACAGACTCTTTTAACAGGTACATTCTTCAAGAAGCAGTCACTTAAACAATATCCTAACTTTTTGTAAGTACATATATCACCGTCGGGGTTAACAGTTAGTTGCCTTCAGTTTCTTGCCCTAAGCTAATAAATGACAAAGAAAGGACAAATTCCTTCATGCACTCCTGTCAGGGAGGTGCCAGGGAAAACATGCAGCCCCAATGTGTTCATGAAAACATTAGACACGTCCACTATTTGCCCAGCTTAAGAATACACCTTGAGGAACCTAACAGACAGACTGTGGTATGGCAAGGGATGCATTATTCATTCCTCCTAATTCCAATTTGACTAAATACAGGAATCTGGTGGTCAGGTGACTGTGGTTGCTTGTGTTGATTGGTTCCCACCAGGTGCTGATCCATGTCTCTCTGTAAATAGTCATGTTCTGTTCTTTCTTGCCTCCAATGACCTTGTCCCGGCTGTCATGTTTTCAAGTTACCCCAGTGTCCTTGGTGACATTGCCTTTACTTAGCCACAGTGAACCTGATGAAAGCCCAGTTGTAATTAAACTATTATCCTGTGACTCATATCACACGATAGAGTTCGCATCTCTGAGAGGGGTGATTCTTGTGGTGACTTCATCGGTCCTAGTTATCGGATCACTATGAATTCTAAACCTTTGAAGGTGACACTATCACTGTAATTAGTGATGACGATAAGCAATACGACCCCTAAAAATAGTCAAAGGAACAGTGCAGTTAGCACCCATCTAAAGATCTGTCTTGTAACTGTTTACCCAGTTGCTGGTGGGGAGTAGGAGCCCAAATGCTATGAACAGCAATTATTCATTTTTTTTCTCCATTATAAGACTGACATTTTTGAAGGACGATGACGATGATTTTTCACGTTAGATGAATGACGAACTGTTGGTACAATAAGATGTTTGGATTCTTCTTCATGGTCCATTGTGAAGACCATATTTTTTACAATGTAACTTGTAAAAAACTTGTAATTGTGCAATATTTAATAATGCAGTATTTCTTCTTTTGGAAATAAAATGCTTCAGCTGTTATAACAAAACAGATATTTATTGTCTTACACAAGAACAAAATTAAAAACTAGACAAAAATTAAAATCATTCATAATATGAATGTTTTGGACATAACTTGCGGACAACAGTGAACTAAAAAATACATTACACAAAAGGGAGATACAGTACAAATAGCAAATCATTTTTAATAAACAAAAAATATATTGCACTTTTGTTTCTAAAACCTCTCAGATCCCCTAACCCATTTAAAATATTTTAGTTCCTAACATTCAAATCAGGAAGTCAATTTGACACTGGGTCATAATATAAGCCTGTGTTACAAACAAAGTAACAGAGCAGTATAAATTAAACACATTTTTCAATACAAAATGAACATCATAAGATATTCAGTCAAAGCATATCAACTCAAATGAAACTTGGTACACTAGTGTCATTCATTTTTGGAGCTTTCTGTTACTTCCATTTTTCCACGACTCCTGTGTACACAGAAGCCATTCTTCCCTACGTCTACACACGGAAGAAAAAGAAACTTTATCTTTATTTTTCAATGTAGCTTAATGCCCTATGATACATTGGACAACGTTTTTTTTTCTTTTTTTTTTGGTGGGGGGAGGTCAAATGTTGAATTTGGGCATCATGGGTCTTTTCCCTTTTATATCTCACCTAAAACACTCGGAGCAACATGAACTAAAACTGATGGTGACAACGATATGAAACACTCATCGCGAAAAAGGTGAAGCTGTCAAGGCAACGATGATAAGTTTTACCTTTTCAAAGTCTATCAGTTGGTGTTGTTAAACATTTTTTTGTGGCACACATGCATGAATGCACAAATCTGCGTTAACTCATGACAAACTCTTGACAAACACATTCATATATGCTTCCGAAAGGTTACTTGAGGAGTATATGTCTTTTTAACCTTGTGTAATTACTGAATAGCATCACTTGCCCAGACCATCTCTCGGCTGTAGTATTAAGGCTCTGTTTAAAAACCACGTCCAGCTAGTCAATAATTAGCAATGCTATATTTAGGCTAAATCACAACATAGCAACAACTCTGGGGATCTCTCCTGGCTGCCATCTAGTTATTTTTGTTTGTGTTCACTGAATAAAAATGTAATAAAACTGAATAAAAGGCAAGATAAAAGGGAATGTCGCCGTGCCTGTTTCTGTCTCTATCTTGCTTCTTTTAATCAGAAACTTCTAACAGTGCAATTGGAAGGAGATTTTCTAGCTATGGGGTTTTTCTTTCCACCGATCTATTTGGCAAGTGAGACCACCTGAGTTTGAGGGAGTTTTCAGGCAGCTGTTAGCATGATGCTACCCTCTCTGTCTCCCCACCATTTATCCCGTGGTTGCAGGTGCCCACCGTGGCCTACTCTCAGGCCCACCCACCCCCGATGCGCTCCCACGCACGTCGCTCTGCGAACAGCGAATGACAACGCGAACAGTGGTTGGCTCCAAGGCAACTGACATTAAAGAGCAGAATTTTTAAAATAACGATAACAGTAATGACAAAGAGAAGCCACGAGCGTGTAAGCGGACAGGCCTGAGTAATGTTAAAACATGCTATGTAGTGAATACAGGCTACATGTTGTCAAGATGACTTGACAACGACGTTAAAAAATTATAAGTGTTTTCCATTCACTGCATTGCTCGAATTTATGCAGATAGCAGATAAATACTCTTGAAGTACAACCTTCAGGATGATTACAAAAAACAAGAAACAGAAAAAAAAAACAGTAGTGATTTGGAAATGAAACCACACGGCGCAAAGTGATGTGTCATTCATACAAAACGAGCTTCCTCCCTCCAATCACCGACGCCTGCAAACAGCTGCTGACGTTTCTAGTATCTTCTCCTACGTCACTGTATTTTTTGTCTTTTTCCTGCTTGGTTCTCCACTCCGATGTCCTGCTCTGCTACAGAGTCACATATGTGCCACGGTTACAGAAACAAGTAACAGGGAAAAAATGAGAGCGGGAGAAAAAGCAGTTCTGCAGGCAGTTCCGGCACCCTCCCTTGTTGGACGTCTGTGGTGGATCTCACACGACCCACCCCCAAACCCGACGGACACTTCCGAAGATCAGCCTGTGCCATCCCGTGGACCTCGCAGGGAGGGGGGGGGGGGGGGGCGTTTCCCCATTTGCCTTCTGTTTTTTTGTTTTTTTTTCGCTTTTCTCCAGCAACACTGAAAAATGCTGCTGTGGGGGAAAAAAAACAAAAAACGAAACCTAATGAAAACGAGACTCCCGGCTGCTCTGAGCGGGTGATGTGGTTCGTTCAGCGTGATGGGCAGGTATCGGGCCTCCGTTCCTCGGTCCCTCTCACTCGCTCTGGATTCGGGTCGATCTGTCATTTTAAAAAGGGAAACACAAAGAGAAACACAATTTTAACGTCAACAACGACAGCTAAAAGTGAATGCGATGCGAAATTAAACGAGAGCCAGCTGAACTTGGGGCCATCCAGACTTGAGAACTACTAAATGCACCAATGGAAGGTATACTGATAATGAAGAAATAAGCAGCTGGTTGTACCTCAGAGTAGAGTGGGGGAGGCAGGTATCTGAATTCCTGGATGTAGGCTAACAGTGGTCCCTCAAACTCATCCCGTGCCGGGGGCAGCTCCAGCCGGTTATGCCGCTGCTCCTCGGAGATGATCTCTGAATAGCTTGGTGGTGCTACATTTAAAAATAAATATTATTCAGGATATTATAACAGCTGAAGAACATTGATGGAACACCAGGCTAAAATGTAAATGCTATTAACCTCATTTGGGATATGAACCCTGATATCTGAACTCTTTACCCCTTATTGTGCAAAACTTAAAGAAAATTGCGCACAGATGATCTTCTTACTGGTCTAAAAGTATGATGAATAAGTGTGTCGGCTTAGCCATTTCTAAACCTCTCCGAAGGTCACGCCAGTATTTGCAGCAACCGTTCAAAATTCACCCATGCATTTGTTGATTCAACTGCTAGCATACCATGTTTGACTAGTCAATACCTCATCAAGTCATTTAACTAATTAATGAAGTTAATTAAGTCAGCTCAGCAAATATACAATCACTACCCAAATGACCACCTTAAAACATTGTGCTAAGACAGCTAAATGGCTAAAAGCAGTAGGGGCCCAGGAGTGCCGTACCTTCAGGTCGCTCTGGCAGGCTCAGCCAGCTCATGGTCATGCTGCACTGGCTGCTCACGGAGGAGGTCCGACTGCCGAACGGGTGCAAGGGGATGGTGCCAATCACCAGCGGAAGGTTGAGGGACAGGTTCATGGCACCTGGGATGTCCACATACACCTGTAAGGGCCACAGGGAGGTGCAAGTGTTACAAGTCGCAGGTCAGGATGTGAACCTCCTCAGTACTTGCGCCCCATGACTGGTTCCCAATCACGGTCAGCTGCTCTCACCATCAGTGAGTACTCGACCCTGATGATGCTGCAGTCCAGGATGGAAGGGGACACGGGAGGGATCTTCAACATCTTCCCATTCCACGTCTCGGTCTTCCCCGAGGACAACGACTCCCCACGCAAGTTGGCTACCAGCTGCTTGACCTCCTTCATCTTCCCTTTAGCGAAGAAGGTCTGCGTCTGGTACAGTGCCGCTTTTGGTACGACTATGCGGGACGAGCAGTTCTCGATCTCCGCAAAGATCTGGATGGTCTCTCCTGTAAGAGATCGCAGGGGGCCATGAGCTGTCGTTCGATAAAACATCACACTGTGCAACATTTGTTTACATGTGTGAAACTTGTGCAAACGTTCAGAACTTCTTTTGTTATAGCTGAAAGGCTCCTGTAACAAGTAGACAGGTCAAATCTACTTCAAGAAAAGACCCTCCGGATATAAGATACAAGGATGCGACACTGTTTCAAGGACATTTTTCCTCACCTGGGGTGTAGCCCTTTCTTTCAATTTTGGCACTTAGGGAAATGGGCCCTGAGGTACAGAACCAACAACAAAGAGTCTTGTCTTTGGTGCCTGCCTGGGGTGCCTGAACAAAAAGAGACATAAAATGTCAACATTGACGCTCTTAATCATATGTGAACAGTTACAAATAGTTCATTCAAATTCTTGGCTCTGTCACATAAATAAAAGCTTAAATTATAATGAAATTATGAATATACAAAAGGAATGCATCCTCTGTCCTTCTAAACTTGTCAAAGCACAGCTACCCTTTGCCTGACGGATATGAATGTTCTCAAAATAAACGTCCCAGCGTAACACCTACAATCATGCAGTGACATTGAGGGACACTCGCGAATAATAATTTTAAATGAGTGCAGACTGTAACACTGAATATCGGAGCGCTGCTAAAATGAAAAGGGTGAAAGAAGGGTACGCAAAGGTTAAGGGGTTTGCGTAATGCGGCAATTATTGATTGCAAATTTAGTAGCCTGAGGTGAAGCGACAAGCGGAACAAAATTTCCAAATGTGACAGCGTGCCAGTTCTATATGAACTCACCACATAGAGGCAACTGCATTTTTTCCCAAATTCCACTAAAACACACCTAGTCTAACTTCCCACTAGCCTGAGGATGGCACTCCCAGCTGAACAGGTGCCGAGGTCCTTACCAAAAGTAAAGGAGTGTTGATGTCGATGTGTTCGAAGACGGTGAATTCCTTCTTCACTTTCATGGGCAGGAACCAAGGCCTATGCAGCTCAGCTTTGACCCAGTATCGCACATTACCGTGTTTGCCTTCAAAGGAGGTAGCCAGTGCTCTGAAGATCACAAAACAGAATTTTTTTCAAGTTACTTAATATATATATTTCAACACAATAATCCATGGATTCACTCAGCGGTTACGTTGGCCAGTAATGCCAACATACTGGTTAACATAGCCGTAATATTGTCAATATTTGAGTAGGAAGGGAGATTCAGGGTTTTTGACCAAAAATCACAAACATGTTAATTGCGTTGCGTATTCGGTAACTGAGATACTCACGTTTGTGGAAGTTCAAAACTAAATGCATACTCGTGTCTTCCTGATTGGATAGTGGTGAGACATTCTTCGAAGTTATCTTCATCTGAAACAAAGGAAAACAATATTCCAAATACACGAATACCATACCTGGCAAATTCTTTATGGAGTCTCCTGAATAAAACACATATAAAGAAAGACAGTTTAAGCAAAGCAGTTTGGGCTGTAAAGCACCTAAATGAATGAGCACACGGAATACATGCGGAATTCATTTGCCTTTAACCAAACGCAGAACACCTCTTGTTAAGACACTGAATAAAAACATGCAAAATATGCACCATTGTTATTTCTGAGACACACAAAAGCAGTTCATCTTTGGAAAATCAACCAGGAGATGCAACCTCAAACTACAGAAACCCTCAACACACAAAGGAATTCAGGAGACAGTTCTGTGCTGGATAAATTCCTTTATTTAATATATCAAATTTCATATTAGTTATTTTACACCTGTAAAAGACTTTATTATTTCAAGTGTGCCCTCAAAATGTCACATTTCCAAACAAACACGAATAACAAAGCATTTGAACAAAGTATACAGCGATACACTTATTACATTTCAATGCTGCGAAGAAAGAAAAAATCAGAAAAGGCTGAAATATTTACTAAGAAATCATTTCAACCTATGGGGGAAGGGACATAATAGATTACACCATGTTACACAATCACGCACGCGCACTCCAGGCCACGCGCACCATTCATACTCGTGCATATCCACGTTAAAATTGTTAAAAGACAAAAAAAATCTAAGTCGGCTGCCTCGCTCTAATAATGTAAAACATTTCTAGAACATTTTTTCATATAATTTCTGCCGCCTCGGCATTCCTCGGACGCTGTAGTAGCGGCGTAACTGTGGTAAACAAGTGCAGAACTGCCAATCACCAGCAGACTAGAGCAGGAGACGACCGGCCAAAACCGGAGCGAACAGCTTCCCGGAGCCGGTCTCTTTCATATGCATACATTACCCCGTGCGGCACGTAGCGCTTCCTCCCTCACAGAGCCCCCTAATGCATGAAGTGGGAACTGCAGCACAGACACAGGCACCAAGATCCACCCGATTGACGATTTTTATTATTATTATTATTATTATTATTAATAATATTAGCTATCAGAAAGATAATATCATTCCCAGCAAAGAGAAGGAGACGATCGGGGACAGGAGAAATTAACACAGAGGCAATACATCATTTCAATTCATGTTGAACTTTTATTGAATATTTATGTTTTGTCTTACAAAAGTATTAACAGGATTTTTAAAACATAAATACTGGCACCAAATCATTAACTATACATATGTAGACGAAAAAAAAAATACATTTGAGAAGCTCAGACTCAGGAACTACAGCTACACAAGCATAAATGATAATTAACTATGTTCACAAATATAAGTATCCACATAATTTTTAAATAATGTAAATATGTTCAGATGATAAAATAACGCCAGCAAGCCAATTACGTGCTCCGTCATTACAGATATCTACACTGTTCAGATGTGTGTTGTACAGGTAATTTCCCCCCAAATAATTTAAATATTCTCTAAAAATATTATACAAGCAACAGGCAAAATCAGTAGCTCAATCAATAGTAAGCAAGGAGCATCGACTTTGGAGTGAAGGGGGACACTTCAAAGTGAACAGTCTTCAAGAGAGCGTTTCTTGCATCGGAAGCGTTGCAAATAATACATGGCAAGATGAAAGTGTTTGTGATCCACCCGTTTTAAAATCTGTTTCTGTTAAAATTATGCAGTTCTTATATGTCAGTATAAGCAGATCACAAAGTCTCGTGCCATTTAACCGAGACTTCCTTTCTATGCATTTGGTTTACAATTACAGATGCATGGTTTATTTGTTCTATATGTGGTACGTCTTATAATAGTATTCCCAGAAATCGGACGATTCTACGATTTACTCTGGATACAACTGGTGCAAATGAATGAGGTCCTTTTTCAAAAATAGCAACGTTAGTCTGCATTCTGTGGACAGACGGATCTGAATTACAAAGGCCCCTGTGACAGGTCGGGTGCTAAGTTGCACGTTTTCCTAGTCACTTTCTGCAAAGGTATGAGGTCATTGCAGACACACGAGACTTCCACCAATCAGGAGACAGAAAGGCCGGCCTCGTCACCCCCTCCTCCCCCGCAGCAACCAGTTTCTGAACAGGTTTGAACCGCTTTGAACAAAGGGTGGAAACTTAAGGAAATTGTCTATAATGCGGGATTTTCTCATGAAATATCGATTAAATAATCCCAGAATAGCATCAGTTCGCCCAAAAACGTTTTCCTTTCGTTCAACTTAATTCATTAAAAAAAATTCTTTTAGTTAAAGTTTATCCGCACTGTCAGACGCAGAGTTGCTTGCGTTGTTAGTTTGTTAAAGCAAATGTTTAAATGTACATAAATCTATCTATCTATATATATATATATATATACATACATATATATCATGACCTCCCAATGATCACCATTTCGTGTTGCTCAAATACATTAATGTTTAATTTAATCTGCACACAGTGGCCAAGGAGTTTTAGCAAATACCATGCATCATGTATGTTGAGCCCAATAATGTAAGTGCTAACTTCAAGACCTGCTATTGAGGAAATACACACGTAGCCACTTACGCGTTTCTTTTTGGATCTATAATATAATTATATAAGATATCTCCATTTTTAAATGCATCTGAAACCTTTGTACCTTGGGGTATTGTAGGTAATAGATACATTTTTGTGCAACTTAAGACATTTGTTCAACGCTTCTTTGCAAGTGAATCAATGAACCAATTCAGAATGGGGGAAATGTACAAAATTTGAATTAAACAGCAAAAGGCTTAGGCTGGATAAGTAAGCAAACAGCCTATTGCATATTCTGATATAACGCTCTATTTTAAGCAGATGTATATTCCTAGTATGTCAGGCGAGCATCTTTCATTGACAGCCCCATTCATCTCTCTTAGCAAAAGGGCACAAAATGTTGTATTTCCCCTTACCTCGTTCATGTCCAATTAAGATGTGTCTATGGTTTAAGTATTCCACTTCTTCCGTGTAATTCTGAGTATAGGCAGTGTTGGATCCAGCATTTCGTGATTCAGTCCAGCGAACTTTCGCCAGTCCCTTCGCATGGATTTTAAGCGATTTTACACGGATTTCTCCAGTGACTTCGAGTATTACCCTTCCTGAGACCGAGTCCCCACTGGAAAAGACGGGGACGTTGCTGTCATTAAGACAGTCATAACTTACTGTGAAGCTTTTCACCTTCCCTAGCACCATGGTTTGTGGAGAAAAGAATAACGATTACAAAATAGTAATAAAACTCTATGAAAATGTATGAAGACCTTGTAGTAAAATAAATGCGATCGCGAAACACTGACTGATAATTCTGCCTTGCAAAAAGAAAAAAAATGCAGGCTGGATCAGCGCTTCTGTCGAAAACAGTTCATTGAGATTCCGCAGGCTAATAACAGCAGTGGGATGCTGTTATTCTGCACCTCTCCGCACTACGGTCTCCCTACAAAGACAAGTTGCTCTCGTTTCTCGGCTCTTTTTAAGGCAGGATTTTGTGAAAAACAACCCTACTGAGCATGTGCGCATGCACTCTTTCATCCATCCCTCTCTTTCCGCCTTCTAGATGGGGGCTGGGGGCGGGGGTGCAGGTCCCCCATGCCTGGGCTGCAGGCCAGCTGAATAGCCTACGTGAGCAGCTGATTGAGCTGGAGCTCTGTGTAGTTATCGGGACGAAAAGTAGGTTATATATTTTACGGCGATATTAAATCGATTAAAAATATGAAGCTCGCAGGTTTGTTCACTGTTTTTTTTTTTTTTTTTTTTAAATCTACGGCAATACTGTCAGCCCTCCAGCAGGACAAAGGCCACTCAGTTCTTGGCCAGATCTAACATACTAACATTCATGATTTAAACCTTATGGGACATATAATAGATATACAATCGTTAATTCAAAAGACAGTTTTATACGACGGTGGGTAACCATTTTGGCAATTTTTGACGATATCTGTTAATTATATAGACGTCTATGAGAATGTCCATAAGTCATATAAGTAACAATGGAAAACGGTCTAAAGTTCTGGCATAATTTTGCAAATTAGATTTGCGGATTCAAACGAGATATTAATAATAATAATAATACTAATAATAATCTGCATCCTTCCCATATCCATTCATAGTTCTCAACGAGCGCCATCTTGTGGAAAAATGAAGGAGCTGCCTGCTCTTCAGTTCGCGAGAGCACAGTGCAGCTACAAACAGGCGATATGCTGGTATAATTATCAGTATGACGGATAACAAGTTTGCTTTGCTAATTACCTCCCAGGATGAGACAGTTTTCTACACTTATGAAAATGCGGATGGTCAACGTTGAAGTCATCAAGTCATCAAGCGTCAGGTTGTGGAAAAAATATGGTAAACACTCTTGATATACCGAATTGAATAATCTGAAATTCAAGTATCAAAAACTCTTGAAATGCCGAATTGAGTAATCTGAAATTCAAGTATCTCATAGACTTTATTTAAAGTGAATTCATTTTTCCATAGCTAACAACCAGTTTGCGAAATTATGTCAAATTAGTTATACTTCATGAAATTTGATTGGTTTGTATTAATATAGCCTAGCCGATTTACAGTAACATGCATTTATAGCTTTAAAGTTTTAAAAAAATAGTAGTGCTTTTAACAAAAAGATTTGCTGGTTTGAAATTGTGATTCGTCTGGTTAATCTCCTCTAGAGATTCCCAACCGAGGACCACCAGGGCCTTTGGCAAGACGTGTGGTTTAGGGAGCGTAGGGTTAGGAAATAGTAACCATCAAGAATATTATTTTCACAGTAATCCCTCTAAAAAGAAATATAAGTTTAGAAGTTTTTTCATTCTCAATTGACTTTCACGTGTACACGTTTTTTAAAAAGAGTTGTTCGACAACTTGTTTGATTATTAATTAAAATGTCAAGTGAACATTGAAATAATGCAAATATATTCAAATCACCGTATTGGAATATATCAATTTTACGTTAGATAGATACTGCAGATAATATAACCACATGTGACAAATACGGGATAAATGCATTAACACTGCCACCTGCAGTCACTATAGCGCTATAACAGTTATTGTATTTAAATATGTTCAAACTTGTTTTGACTTTATTAATTGGCATTTATATACACTGCCAGTCAAAAGTTTTTACACATACTGGGATTTGCATGTTACTCACTTAACATTTACTAAAGATACCCTCAATATTTTTTGCCAACAAATAAATTTACCTTTATTAGCAAGAAACTGTCCCATCTGAAGGGCAGTGGTGGTGTAATGGTTAGGGAAGCGCACTTGTAATTGAAAGATTGCAGGTTGGAATCCCTGACCAGCAAGGCACTACTGAGGTACCCTGAGCAAGGTACTGCTCCCCGGGCATAAAACTAGCTGCCCCCTGCTATGACACATATGGGTTAAATGCAGAGGATGCGTTTTGTTGTTGTGCGCTGTGGTGTGTCAACAATGACTACTGAACACTAAATCCTATCTTTGATTCATCAAAGTAACCTCTTCTTGCAGTTATAACAGCAGAGAAAATTTGAGGTATTCTTTCTACAATGGACATTAAATGGTATTCGGTTTCATGGGATGAAACAATTAACTAGTGCATTGAAAGTTAAAGGACAGCCTACAATCTGACTTTGCCATCACCACACAACCAGTTAATAGGACATCAGATATGCACTACAACATACTCTTTTCATGTTATAAAGAAAACTTGTTTTATTGTTACATATACATTCACCTAAAGGATTATTAGGAACACCATACTAATACGGTGTTTGACCCCCTTTCGCCTTCAGAACTGCCTTCATTCTATGTGGCATTGATTCAACAAGGTGCTGAAAGCATTCTTTAGAAATGTTGGCCCATATTGATAGGATAGCATC
>JAODKE010000125.1:28994635-29009102 GCA_026779605.1 Mormyrus hasselquistii
GCCATGTGATTGGTTGATTAGATAATTGCATTAATGAGAAATTGAACAGGTGTTCCTAATAATCCTTTAGGTGAGTGCAGAGTATATACACAGACACACAGACACAGATCTGGTTAATACATTTGGTAATATTCAGACTTTGGTTTCAGTTAATTTTGCAGGGTTGTGCTTTTTCTGTGTACCTTGCACAGTATATTTCAGACTGGGTCATAATCCTTGCTTATGTCACTGTTCTTAAATAACGTCCAGTAGGTGCCCGCTAAGCGCTGTCAGATATGAGGAACAGCTACAGAGACCAGATGCGCTCTGGTCTCTAAACCAGGTTTCCTAAACTTGGTGCCAAACAATTCTCTTGCCGGAATCATTTCTTGGCAAAGCATATATATGACGTGTGATCCAGTATAATGGTGCAATATGGTGTTTCAGTGGGTAAGAACTTTGAACCAGTATGGGTGTGGGATCAGTTCCTGTCCCAGGTCTGTGTGCAGCTTTTGCATCTTCCCCCAAAGTCTGCATGGATTTCCGCTGGGAAACCCCTCTTTCACCCTGCAGTCTGAACATGCAGCTGTGAAATGTGACATGTGAGGTCTGTTGTCGCTCATAGTTTAAGATGTCACTCTCTCCAGTGTGCTCTTTTTGTGCCCTGTACTTGCTGTGATAGGATCCAGGGTCATCAGGACCCCCCTACTAGAGAAGAAGCTATGGAAAATGGATGCGTTATTAATGTTTCTGACGTCAACTAGTATATCTTTTAAAATTACAGGTACATCTTCTATACATTTGCAAGGAGAATTGAAAGTTTATAGTCTGTTTTAACAGGGCTGTATCATGGAATGGGGGTTGTCTTCATTCACTGAGCGAGTGCATATTGTGCAAATTTATGGTGACTCGTTATGAAAGAGATTGATACGCCTAATAAAATTTGATGCACTATTCGCTGTAAAGACAGATGAGCTCAGGGAGCAGCAAAGCTGCATTGTTTTGGCAGATTACTTTTAATTCTCGGTAGTTGCTTCTAAAACATAAAAAGATTTGTATACTGACATACGGACTATTAACTTTGATTGTAGGACCACTTTCATTGGATTGTTTGCATTATCTCCATGCTGCATGTGCTGATGGATAAAGTTGCCATGTGCAGAAGTTGTGTTATATCTCTAAACACCTGATGAGGAGCTCTGTCTCCGTGGTAATTGTCTGAATGAGACAGATTTGTGTTGGTGTTGCTATGCTAATTATGCTGTTATTGACCTGATTAGAGGCCGACAAGTGTGTGCAGTATGAGGTACGGTATTCTTGGAAAATCCGATCCTACAAACTTTCTGTGTGTCTTGGAACTTCTGTTACATACAGCATTCAAACATTTCAAATACAAGGAATGTACACGACAAAAAATATCTTACCTTCTGAAAAACTGTGACTTGATTTTAGATACAAGTGTTTGTGTGTTTAATATAAGCTGTTGTTACCAGGTCTCAGAGCAGAATGGTATTTTTAAGCTGATTGTAGTCATGGATGACTAACCTGGGGCCACAGGACCACAAAGAACATTGTTATTTTCATTGTTATTTAATAACTGCTTAGTGAATACTTCTCTTTGGGTCAGTTTTTGACATCCAGCGTGCTGTGTGGCTCTGTGTGGATTTAGGCTCTGTGGTTGTGATCAGAAGGCTGCTGGTTTAAAACCCACGGCTGCCAGAGTCACGTCACTGATGGGCTCTTGAGCCAGACACTTAAGCCCAACGGCACGGCCAGACCCCAATCTCCCCTTTGGGTAAACGTCTTCAGGCGATCCCAGAAATCGTGGACATCTTTGCTTTTCTTTCTAGTTTATACACCATGTGATTCTTTTCAGATTTACTTTCTGCTTTGATACATTTGACACCTTGGATGTTTTTTTTTCCCCATCTAAGACTGAATGTCTCACCATGAAAGAGCTAAATGGTCTCCCCTCTTGATCTGGGAATTGTGAAATGTTTCTAAGGAAAATCCTCTTATGATGTAATCTTCCCGCATTTCACTGCTCCGTTGTTGTGCAGGCATTCCCCAGGTTACGAATGAGATCCAGTAATAATAGTACAGTACTTATTATTATTATTATTATTAATAATAATAATAATAATAATAATAATAAAACAGTACATATTAATAGCAATAATAATACAGTACATATTAATAGTATAATACAGTAGTAATAGTACTAACTACATTTGATACTGTACTGTACCTCGTAGCAATGAACGGTGGAAGCTGCACGATGTTATCATGAGCGTCACAAAGTAGTGCTTGCGTTCCTTATCACAAACCATTGTATTTAACTCAAATGTTTTATATAACTGGCTTTTGTCCATTCACAAGTACGAGCTGTTCTTAACCTGGGGACAGCCTGTGGTCCAGAGGGTTTAAACATCATGGACAGACACATCAACAATGTTGTGGAATGTCAGGCTCTGGCAGACGCCATGACTCGTGTTTTTTTTCCTTTTTCTTTCTTTTTTTTAAATGAGAATGTTGGCTAATTGTGACCCTGCACCCTCTGAAGTTCATTAGGGAGCTTTGACAGTACTGATAGTCTCCTCTTTCATGGCTGAGCTCCAAGCTGATAGGACGTAAGATTCTTTGTCACATGTTATGTCACGACCTTGCTGCCCTTCCCTTATATCTGGCACCATGTGCATCCGCTGCTTCGTCTCAGGTGCTTTCCCCAGATGGTTTCCCGGTACCGATTTGCATATTTTGATGCAGAGCAATATTTCACATCTCACTCTCTATATTTTGATGCCATACAATGCAGTCTCTTTTGCCGTTGACTGCCTGAAGGGACAGGATTCTCCGAATGGAAGAAGCTTCTCTTTCACTGTATCTTGATGGGTTATGGTTGTACAGTTGAAGCATGATCTCAACCTTCTTCTCGTAAACAGCTCTGAATGTAGCTGGCTTGTCTCATTCACATTGATCACAGTTACTGAATCCCCAGAGATGATATCAAATGAATGCTTTCATGTTTGTTGAAAACAGCTCTTCCTGTACTGCGTAAATTTTTAGCTCGGCTAATATCAATATGCATGCAAGTTATTCCACTCAGATGAGTTCCAATTGTTCTTACGACACACTCATCCCCTCCAAATTTTCAATGTCCACTGTTATCCCCTGTATTGTCCAGATTCTGACTTCATATGATGGACTTAAGTGCGTACAGATCTTTTCGGCTTTGCTGAGATTTTCATCGCGCTGGAAGCTGAAAGAGCATCTTGCTCTCCTTTTGGAGATCTCGTTCTACATTTCGATGTCTAAATCTCCGTAACTCTTCTCTTGGGAATGGTTGTGTTGTCCTGTTGCTTTAGTGTGTTGAATGATCAGTCATGACAGATTCCTCCTCTTCGTCATCATCATCTGAAGATGTTCATGGTCAGTCATCATCAGTTGTTACTTTCGTCTGTCCTCTGTCCTTAATGTCCGAGTGCCTCGGTCAGCCGTACGCCGACACAGCACATCGAGAGTCAAGGACTTACCAAGTAATATGGTCAAGCTTAAAGCAGAAACCTGTGTAACTGATTCACGATATAACACTCCTAAACTATTTTTTAACCCGAATAATTATTTGCTTGCTTGATGTTTTTATGTATATTTTATAGTTGTAAGTGACCTTTTATGGGCAGGCGGTTCCGGTTCTGGTGTACCGAGAGCCACGGCTGATGTTACTCTAGGTGGTTATAGTCAATTGCCCATCTTGCCCTTGCCAAGATCTGCCCCTGACGGCAGTGATACATGCATTGATCAGCCATAACATTAAAACCACCTGCTTACTATTGTGTAGGAATTCCCCTAGGGCAATCTGAACAGCTCTGACCCAATGAGGCATGGATTCCCCAAGACCTCCGAAGATGTTCTCTGGTATCTGGCACCAAGACATTAGCAGTAGATACTTTGTCCTATAAGTTGCGAGGTGGGGCCTTCATAGATCAGACTTGTTTGTCTAGCACATCCCAAAGATGCTCGATCGGCTTGAGATCTGGGAAATTTGGAGGCCAACAGCTTGAACTCTTTTTCATGCTCCTCAGTGTAGTGTGGCTGGACGCATTATCCTGCTGAAAGATACTACTGCGGAATACCATTGAGGAATACCATTGAGGAATACCATTGCCATGGAGGGGCGTATATGGTCTGCAACAATGTGTAGGTAGGTGGTACGTGTCAAAGTAACATCCACATGAATGCCAAGACCCAAGGTTTCCCAGCAGAACATCGCCCAGAGCCTCACACTGTCTTCACCGACTTGTCTTTTTCCCATAGTGCACTCTGGTACCATCTCTTCCCTAAGTAAGTGACGCACACGCCATCCATGTGATGTGTGAACATTACATTATGAGACCAAGCCACCTTCTTTCATTGCTCTATGGTCCAGTTCTGATGCTCACACGCCCGTTGCTGGTGCCTTCGGCGGTGGACAAGGCTCAGCGTGGACACTCTGACCGGTCTGCGGCTACACAGCCCCATACAAAGCAAACTGCGATGCACTGTGTGTTCTGACACGTCTCTGTCATGGCCAGCATTGACTTTTTCAGCAGTTTGTTCTACAGTAGCTCTCCTGTGGGATCGGACCGGACAGGCCATCACTCCTCACAGGCACCAGTGAGCCTTGGGTGTCCATGACCTCGTCACTGCCTCACCAGCTGGCCTTCCGTGCACCACATTTGGTCGGTACTGACCACTGCACACCGGGAACCCCCCCGAAAGGGCTGCCTTTTTGAGATGCTCTGACCCAGTCAACTCCAGAATTTGGCCTTTGTCATGGTCCATCAAATCCTTATACTTGTTTTCCCTGCTTCCAACACATCAACTTCAAGAACTGACTGTTCTTGTATATACTGGGACCCTTGGCAGGTTTCATTGTGACAAGATAATCAATGTTATTCACTTCACCTGTCAGTGGTTATCAGAATCAGAATCATCTTTATTTTCCAAGTGTGCTGGGGCACACAAGGAATTTGGTTCTGGCTGCTAGAGATTCCCTAGTACACAGACAATAAGTGACACTGTAGAAACAATAAAGTACACTATACAAGACTATACATTATAAAGGGCTATACACTGTAAGATTTGAAATATACACACATAGGTAACACTGTACAAGTTTTAATGTTATAGGTGATCTTGTATATCAGGGGTAGGCAGTTCTAATCTTGGAGTATCCAGCAGGCTTTCTACCCGTCGTGACCTGAGATCAGGTGTGGTTCAACAGACATCAAGTAAGATAGAAAACCTGCTGGATACCAGCACTCCAGAATCAGCGTTGCCTACACGTGGGCGTATGTCAATACAATAGCAAATCAATTACAATTATGATCCACTAGGTGGCAGTGTCTCCCAAATGATATCTATAAAACGATATTGTGAAATAGAGCGCTTATAATCGCGTAGATATGCATGAGGAAGGCAGGTGCCTATTTGTTAACTTGTCCAGGTACTCTTGGCCAATATTTGTAGAATAAATCACTGTCAGGGCGCGTAACAACCTGTTATCTGCCTTGCAGGTGCCACTCAGCTGACAGGAATAAACTAGTCTTTTGAAAAGCTGAATATATATTTTTGCGCACAGAGAAGCTACAGTAGCTATTCAATGGTTTTTTTTTTTTTTAACTAAATGATACTCTGCTGTTCGTTTAATTATATGATTACGGTATAAATGTATTCTGCAGATGGTGTGCGCTGAGGATTTTACGCTACTTTAATTTAGCCAATTATTCCATTACTGAATAAATATGCTCTCCTCTGTCAGAGCTGGGATGTCTGTCGCTGAATAAGTCAGCAGTTTTAAGCTCTAGAAACCCGAGACAAAGTGTAAGCTTCAGAAACTAGCATTATGGAGGTCAGATAGTGTATTTCATTATTTTTTTGTTTTGTTTATTATTAGGCCTATTTAAATGAAATCTACAGCTGTTTCTTAAGTTAGCTTTAACTGTAAAAGCTGTAAAGTTAAAAGAAAAAAAAAAATAAAGTTATGGTTCCGTCAGGGTAGGAATCCAACCCTTAAATGACCGGGTGCTGTGCCTGTCTGCTCCAGGTCGGTCCCTAGATCTTGGCGAGGTTAGTGGCGGGACAGTCTTTGTGTGCTGCCCCCATGTGTCTCCTGCAGCTGCTATCGCTGCCGCTCCCCACAACGCCGCTTCCCCGTCTTTGTCTTCATGAAATACGGCGATTCTGCGCGCCAGCTTCCAGTTACCGCTTATTTCCTTATTGCTTGAATCGTCTTCTGCACAGCGCTTCATATCTTACGTGTGTATTAAAGGGCCGCCGCGGAGTCCGGCTGCAGCTCTCAGCCTTTAACGACCCATTACACGGCATAGCGGTGATCGCAACTTTTATTACTACCCTTTAATAAATAAAGCAGATTTTAAAAAACTGTGTACTTAAGTTTACAATGTTTTTCTTTATTTCGCTAAAAAGTAATTATATGAAACTTTTAAATAAGATATGTATGTTTTCGTTATCCTACAAATTAACATTCAAATATTATTGTCGTTTATTTTATGCCCTGAAGAACAGTCAAATTTGACTACAGTTGTAGGGGAGGAGACCGGGACATGGGGGGACACAGGAGGAAATAAATTAAAAAAAGGTAGTAAGTTATTATTATTATTATATAACTAAATAAATGGATGTCTCAAATTTGTACATCTTAATTGTCACTGGTAAATGGTCAAATGTGCCTCCTTTAGCTTAACATAAGGATGTAAGTAATAAATGATATTTGTCTGAGCCATGGCTGTAATACACCCTAACCTCGCAGGCCGTACTTGTGGATCGGTGTGTTACTGGGTGACTCCGCACTCTGTCTGTGCCCACGAACGGCTGCTGGGTAGCATCAGAGACAGGTCACACTTCACATGACCCCAAGATAAAGACATTCCAGATAATGTAAGCAATGTAGAATATGCAGGATGCAGTTATACAGGAAGCTTACCTGTGTGCACACAGTAGGACAGGCTAGTCAAGAGTGACTCGTTGTAATCATCTTATGGCAGAGTTAAGCCTGAACTTGATCTGGCAGCCTTTGTGTAACTCTGTCTAGAAAAAAACAGGTGTGTGTATGTGGGTGGGTGGGGGAGGTATGTAAGTGTGTAGTAGTCAGTTTGACACTGTACCATCAACAGAATCAAAGGTTTAATATGTGTGTTTCACAGTAACAACAAAAACAACATTATAAAATAAGTTGGTTTGCTTTTAATGGACAATTGCGTTTCTTACACATAACAGTCCCACATTTCCCACACTTTTCTCTACAAATGACTCTGTTTTTCACATCCCACAACACCCACAACACATTTACGCACTGCCCTGGGCCAACTTACACTCATTTCTCTTAGGTTTCGTAGAGGGACAGGAATCTTAAGTGACAAAAGAAGGGGCGATTGAGAAGTGGGATTGATTCTTACTTCAGTAGTAATACAATGGACGTGGTGGTGGGGGGGGGGGGGGGGGGGGCTCTGGTTGTACGTCAGGGGAGCCGCGGGTTTTCTCCGCCGCGTTTTGGCTGTGTGGTAGGCTGGCACACCAGCTCTTTATTGAATTCAGGTTAAGCACCTCGCTGAAGGGCAGTGGTGTGTGCCCCCCCCGGGACCAGCGCCTTCCTATTTATAAGCCCGTTTGCCAAATGACTCTGCCAGCCGCTATCTGTTATGCTGCACTTTGGGAGTCAGGAAGAGCCGGCAGCCGCCCCGTTAATATTGTAGCTAATCCCAAAGGCAAACTGGGACAGAATGCCCCAAGCGGAGAGCGTCGCTGCCGTGCCTGCCGGCCACAGGATTGTGGGCTGTTGGTGCCGCTTTTGGAGTCCATGGAGACCCCATGTTTCCAGGTGTTCTCTCACCTACACCCTTCAGTGCCTATGAATGGCTCTGCTGTGGATGCGTTCGGGCTCCGCCTGCAGTTAGGTGGCCGCCCCACCATTGGAGGGCGAACAGTCACAGTCACGCACCGAACTCCATTTCAAATTCAGGATTCAGATTCAATCCTTTACTGTCGCTGTACACATTCAGTTAGCGGCTCTCCCCGCAGAGCAAACAAAAACACGAGACATGTAATAAGTAAACAAAATGTATAAGACGATATAAGTCAATAAATATGTGAAAAAGTGATTAATGGTATGTGAATATTTAATTGAATAATATGTGAACAATTGCTTGTAATTCTCTTTTTTAAACTAAAGTAGTAATCTGCCGTTGCCTTGCTGCAGTGATTATCGTGTTTCCATGATCCTACCAGTGGTAATTCATCTCTTTCAGATTGGCCATCTTTCTTTTCATGGCAGACCTGCCAGATTACAAGTGAAATATAAAATAAATTTAGTGGTCATTTATGAAAAATGTGCCCCTCAACTTATGCAATCAGCTGCCATTCCAAGGGCAGCTGGAATTACCCCACTTGTTAAACATAAAGCAGTTTGATTTGATCATGTGCCATTTGCAGTCCATTATGTTAACGGTAATGCAGTCAAAAGTGCAGTAAGAAAGTCACTCTTATTTTCTAATTGTGGACAGGCTAGCCTAAGGTGTAAAATGCCACTGGCCATTTATCCTGTAGCTGTTGCTTTATCGTGAGGCTATTTTTGGTGTAACAGGACCTGCTGTTGGGGATGGCCCATTAATAAAAGTGTAGGGTTCAAGATCAGAGGACTAATTGTTGCCGTGCGCAAATCTGGCATGCCTATAAATCATCACGCTAACCGCTAACGGCAACAAATTGCAGGCTAACATTGAACTAATATCGGCAATATTTCACGCCGTGATATTCGAAGACAAAGGCCTTGTTCATTCTTATGTGTAAAAGCGCGTGTGTATGTGTGCGCCGGTAAATTCCTGCAGGAAAGATCCTTTCACATCGGTTGATTGTACCTTTTTTTTCCCCTCGCTGTTGACGACTGCTCAGCTGTTTGACGCGGCACAATGCTGACAGGTTACTGCTGCGTTCTCGGATTCCAGCTGGAGGGGTTGGAAGAAGCCTCTTCTTATTGAAGAAGGTCAGCTGCCTTTTGTTGTGCTCCCTTTGAATACTAATGGTTTATTCAAATAACCTGCTATGACGCTTATTACATTGATGGTTGGGTGGTTGAAACGGGGAGGCATGGCTCCAGTCGGTGGCAAATTAGGTGAATCTGGCGAGAAGTTCCGACAGAAGGCTGATCCGGGGTCAGATTTTTTCTCTTCTTTCGAGTCAACGATCAGTTTGAAGTTTGCTATTAATTAGCACAGAGGCAGGGAAGGTCCGTCCCTCTCTCCCTCCTCTTCACTTTCACAGGCAGCGGTCAGGATGAAGGCATCTAGAGGCTGTTGGTGTTACTCTTGTTTGCTCGTGTATGTTCCAGTGAACTGGCATCCATGGTGTTCTCTGCCCTTTGGGTCCTGTGACAGGCTCCAGGCTGACAATGACTCTATATTGGATAAGTGCCTATGGAGGGTGAATGTGTATATGTGTGTGCCCATCTGGAGATCTTTTATAGGGAGCATGATTGTACTTTATGGGGGCCAGTCCATGGACATTACCAAATCAGTACTGGTTTCAGGGTAGCTGACTCATAGCGGCTCAGTGAGCCACTCCAGGGTTCTGGCCTCAGCTCAAGCCCCACCCACTTTCTGTCTTTGGAATATAATAAGACAGCAGATACTATTTTCTCCAAATCCTTTTTGAACCTTTTCTTTTTATTTGATATTTTTATTCTCCTACAAAGTTTGCATTGCATATTTGTATTTCCATCTTTTCTTTTTGCTTACATTATCCTTTTACAGCCAGTGAGACTGGTGCAGCTTGCTACCAATAAGAATATAGTCAACTCAGTACAGACGCTCTTTTACTTAGGAACTGTCACCTTACGAACTTTCAGACACACAAACGAAGAGGACTGTAAGGCCAAATTGTGTTCATTGGGCTCCTGTTTCCTGTCCGCAACATCAGATTTTGTTCTGCGTGCCAACTTCGCCTACTTCTGGCCACTACTCCTGCCACGCAGCAGCGTAGCATGCATACTCCTAGCATCCTAGTTCTTTGTACTTTATGTATACCTTTAAAATGGTGCTTAATAACAACTGATGAACAGTAAAAGTTACGAACGGCTGTTCGGAACGTATCTCGTTCATAAGTAGAGGAGTGTCTGTATTGGAAAAGTGAGAAAAACTCCACCTACAATCCACAAAGACCCCCGACTCTGCCATTACTGCCAGCACCACTCATTCAGTTTACCGTTTGTGATGTGTGTGTGCCATTTAGTTTGATGTGTGTTGCCCTGGTGTTAAACACTTGCAGGAGGGGACTCACATATGCGGCAGGATCACTTCCCGCTCATGCACAGACACTGCTAATGTCATGCCCCGCTCCTCATACCCTCTCGTTGGCCATGCCCGCTCATCTACCCCGTGTGGATTCCCCATGTTCACCAGCTGTTTCTTGTCGTTGTGATTAATCCTGTGTATTTCAGTCCATGTTTGAGTATGTTTCCCCAGTCTTGTCATTTGTTGTTAGGATGGTTGTGTCACCCTGTTAATGAATCCCTTTTTCGTATCCACGGCTTCCTTTGCCTATTCCCTGTTCCAATCGTGACAGAATGACAGGACTCCACAAAAAGACACCTTGCCTGACTGAGGAGAAATACCTCGGTATAATGGAAGAGAAGGCATACTGGCTAGAGAAGCCCGAGGTGGTTGAAGCTCTGCCCCCCGTCATTCCTGCTTCATTTCCCCCAGTTCCAGACTCAACTCCCATAGCCCCAGTTCCCGAGGAGGTCCCTGGCTGCTGGGCCTCCGCTCCTCTCTCCACAGTGGAGTTGGAGGAATTCCAGTGGGACCCCTCGGGGATCTCCCTGACATCCCCAGTAACTCCTCCACCATCACCCCAACGTGGCAGGCCCCAGCCAGGTCCCCGCCACTGTTTCCTGGAAAGGGAGAAGACACCTGCTCCAGGGTCAGGTCCCATTGGTGCCCGCCCACACTACCCCCTGGCTTGCCTTCACTCTCCCTGACTTCGGCTCAGCAGTCCCCTGCGGGTCCTCCAGCTTCGGCTTGGCGGTCTCCTACGGCCCCCCTGGCTTCGGCTCCACCTGCGGCACCTCGTCGGCCGGTTGCGGGTCCCCCATCTTCGGCTCGTAGGTTGTCTATGCCTTAGCTGGTGGCGGCTACGCCTTCGCCTGCTGCGTCTGCTGTTCCCTTCTCCCCTTCATCTGTGTTCCTCCTCGTCCCCTCTGTCAGTCCTTCCGCCTTCCACCTTTCCCCCTCCGTCAGTCCCTCTACCTTCCTCCTCGCTCCCTTCGACGTTCCCTCTGGTTCATCCCTCGCTCTCGTCGAGGGTCCCTTTGGCTCTGGCCTCACAGTCGCCTGCTGCCCCTGTGGCTTCTGCCCCTTGCCTGTCGGGGTTTCCTCTGGCTCCCCGTTTCCCTCCGCCCTTCACTTCCATGCCTTCTGGTCCCTTTGTGCCCCCTGTGTTTGCTCCCTGTCCCACACCAGTGCCTTTGTTCCCTTCTGTTTCCTTTGTGCCTCCTGTTGGTGTATCCCCTGTTGTTGTTCGTCCGCTGTCCCCTTTCATGTTTCCGTCGTTGGTGCCTCTCTGTCTGTCTGCCTGTTCATGCATTAATGTTCTTGCTTTTGTTTTTTGTCCCATGTCCCTGGTCCCGTTCCTCGCTCTCCTTGGGTGCGCCCGCTCGTCCTACCCTCTTCTCGGCTATGCCCCTTCATCTACCTCGTGTGGATTCCCTGTGTTCACCAGCCGTTTCTTGTTGTTGTGATTAGTCCTGTGTATCTCAGTTCACATTTGAGTATGTTTCCCCAGTCCTCTCATTGACGTTACATGTGGTTTGGATTGTGTCACCCTGTTAATAAATCCCTTTTTTGTATCCGTAGCTTTCTTCACCTGTTCCCTGTACCGATCGTGCAGCTAAGATGTGCTGTGCATCACTGAGCCACGCCTCTGTCAGTTAGCCGCTTAGCGAACACCGTGTTCAGTATTTCATCTTAATATAACTGACACTATGCTAATGTAAGTGCTAAGGCACTTGTATTTTGCAATGTTTATCACCATGCATATGTTGTTGTAGAAAAATGTGTACACTTTTAGATTTTGAATTTGTTGTTTATTTACTTATTTTTTATGAAGAAGTTTTTCGTAAGAAGTTTTATCGATAAACCCTTATGGGCCCTGGGTTCCCATTGTAATATTGGTGGGCATTTCTTGCATTATCAAACTTCCAGCAGCTCTCACCGGCCGCGACCCCACATCGACCGTTTCCATGAAGGTGTGGCCTGGGGATTCCAAGCAGCTTTTGTGAGTGTAATTCTTGGATGGTGTAAGGGACAAAAGACAAAAGAGGCATTATGAAAAGTAAGACCGATGCTAGCCAAAGGCTAGCTTATTAATAGGTCACCCCCCTCTTCATAATGAGGGGAAGCATCCTGTTTGTGTATGCAGATTTAGTTTAATTTAGCTGCTTATTTATGGATTGATCCATTGGTGTGTTGGACCATTTCAGAAGGCATCTTTTGACTTCATAGGGAGATACGAGAGGCCCTCTCCTGTTGCACCAAGGCTTTTTTCCTGTTAACGTTCTGACCAGCCATCATCATGCAGGAAAACTGCGTGATTAAGAGGTGAAGACGGCACACGGGGCTCAAGCTTTGAGCCGATGGGTTATGTGGTCCTATTAAGTGGAAGGCCAATCACTTACAGTAGCTGGACACTTCCAGGAGTGGCACAAGGACAGTCAAGGAGGGGGTCAAGGCCCTGCCCAGCCCCCCTTAGACCAGGTCAGGGATCTCAGCATTCAAAGGCACGATCATTGCTTTAGCATGTATTTTAAATTACCTGCAGATACACATGGGTGCAGCAAGGAAAATGCAAACCTTCACAGCATGTGAACAAAGAGGTAAATAAATGAATCAAGCATCAGAACCTGACTCACTGATTGATGTCTGTTTAGAGAGTGCCCATGATGCCAAGAGGAGCAACTAGGAGGAATCTGTTCACTTCATGACATGTCCCTCTTTATCACAGACCTTATGCTATATTTCCACGTCAAAGACTTTAACAGCTACTCGTGAGCTGTAGGTGATGTATGTAAAATGACTGTAAAATGTTTACATGCAAAAAGACTTCGAAGTGTAAAAACGTCACCAATTATGGAACGGTTGGGAGTCTGTCTAGCTGAAATCTACTCCATCATGTAAAGACATTATCATTTTTAGGACTACTGGCATCTCTGGATCTCTGAGGACCCTCATGCATGTGGAACAAGGCCTTACCTTTCATTAACCCCTGTGCAGTAAACAACATGGCGGCCTCAGTGTGGGGGCTGCTTGCATTGATTAAAGACTGTAGTACAGTATGTGTGCAGTGGGTGTTCAATGCCTCTATACCCACATTGCAACTGCGGGAAGCAGCCACCCTCCCAGGCTTGTTAGGGAATTGGTGATCTGTTGATCAACTCTCCCTGACAAGTAGGACAGCAAATGAGTCAGTTGTAACTCATATAGGTCAATTTCAAAAGTATTACAAATATTCCTAAGATTACCCAGATGTAAACAACATGTGGCTTCTGTGTTGATGATGGGTTATGTGGTCCTATTAAGTGGAATTAAAACAAAAGTGGACTTGCTTTCAACTGAAATATGAATATAATTTTTTTCACATCCATACCTGTCCAAAACATCCATCCATCCACTCATCCATCCATACATTCCCCACTGGTCATCTAGTTCCAGGCCAAAGAGGCACCAGTCTATGCTGAGATGCTTAGGCCTCTCTCTACCCAGCCACCTCCTCCAGCTTCTCTGGTGAGACACCAAGGTGTTCCCAGGCTAGGAGGCATCCTAGACAGATGCTCAAACCACTACAAGTTGGTGTCCCAAAGTCATCCTAGACAGGTGCCCGAACCACCACAAGCCAGTGTCCAGAAGTTGTCTTAGACAGGTGCCTGGACCGCCATAGAACGGTGTCCGGGAGGCGTCCTAGACAGGTGCCAGGACTGCCATGGGACGGTGTCCAGGAGGCGTCCTAGGCTGGTGGCCAAATCACCACAGCGTGGTGTCCCGGAGTCATTCTAGACAGGTGCCTGAACCGCCACAGGACATGTCTGGGAGGCGTCCTAGACAGGTGCCAGGACCACCATGGGCTGGTGTCCAAGAGGCATCCTAAACAAGTGCCAGTGTTATGTTACATTAACATGAAATTCTACAGGAATTAGCATTCATATGAGTAAATTTGCATTATGAATCCATTCCATTCAGCTGTCCTATAGTACTTTTAAAAGTCAGTGGTTGGAAATGTTCAAGTTCCAGGTTATTGGGAACCCATCAATACATTGTGATGTGCAACATTATAAATAATGAATTATATATATATATATATATATATATATATATATATATATCAGGTGGGGGGATGAGTCCTGACCGTTGTTTGCACTTATGCGCCAAACAGCAGTTCAGAA
>JAODKE010000125.1:29034801-29047154 GCA_026779605.1 Mormyrus hasselquistii
GATAGATGTCTGAATGTCCTTGGCTCGTGCCCTTACGATTGTGCTGTGTAGGGTTACCTCCAGGTGTCCCTGCAACCCTGTACACATAATTGGAAAACTGATTGATAATTTAATAACCAAAATATATTTCTTTGGAGGCAATTCTCTTGCCATTTTCTCTTTCTAATATCCACTTTGTCCACTCCTGACGACTTTGCCGATTCATCTGGCTCATATTAGTATGTAAAATCGAGTAAATCCGAATTTAGCTACATTATCGGTGCAGTTACTCTCTACAACCTGAGTTGCGATAATAGATAATGGTAACAGCGTTTCACTCGAATGAAATCCGAGATACACGCCGGTTACACTGTGGACATGCCAGGAACTACTCAAGCCCAGGTAGCTACATGAGTCGCTGGTTCAGGGGAAGTTTTATCACAATTGAAAGGCCCGACACAGACTCAGACCACACTGCCCCAGCAACCAGAGGAGACCGCTGCTATTTCTTTCCGTCCCCGAGTCTCAAATCGCTGAGAGCCGGCTCTCGGGGGAGCAAGCTGTCAACGCGATCACACATCGATGCCTTTTCCAAGCCCCCCCCCCGAACGCCCCCACCCTCCCCCTCCCCAGGAGCTCTGTTGCGCTTGCACAATAAACGCCCGCCGATTTCTGAGCCCCGAAACAAAACGCTCTGTTGTCCCAGAGTGCGGAAACGGAGACGGGAGGCAGATCAGATGCCGTTCAAGGCTATAAATTTGTATACATGAGGAAGGGAGGAGGGGGGGGGCTGGGGGTGGCTTGCCTGCTCTTGATAAGTGCCTTCTGAGTGGGCTCACTGTGCCTCGCTTCAGGGGTGCTCTTTGGAGCCTGCCATGCATGTTATTGTTTGAGTTTGCTGGCAGTTTCCTGACTGCGGTTGGTGTTCCAGGGTGGCCGCGACAGCCTTCCTGGGGGCCTCCGCTCTCCAATCAGACGGACTTCTTCATTTACACTTAAGCCGCTGCCTCAACACGATCCCCCCCGTTAAAGGGGGCTCAGCGCGGTCTTGGATGACCGGCGAACACATAAAGCCTTATCTGTTATTGATTCGTGCTGCGTGGAGGGAGACCGAGATGCTGCCCTTTGCCACCGAATTTAACGTGATATTCTGGCGGCGGTTCAGAAGCTGTAAACGAGAGCATAAGTATTTTTTATACCGAAACAACTGAGGGGCAGAACGGAGTCTCGGTGGGCAGCAATGTTTCCTCACAGCTTCTGGGTGTGGGCTTCCACCCCTGCCTCTCTTCTGCATGCGCGGGATTTGCACGTTCTCCCCAAGTCGCATGTGTTCCCTCCGGGTTCCCTGGCTTCCTCCCGCAGTCCGCAGACATGCAGTTAGGCTAATTGGTGTCTCTAAATTGCCTGTAGTGTGTGATTGTAGGAGTGCCTGCATGTATGTCCCCTGTTACAAATTTGCATCCTTTCCAGGATGCATGCCTGCCTTGTGCCCTAAGCTGTATTGGATAGGCTCCAGCCCCCCCCCCCCAGAATAAGATGCTGAAAGATGGATGGATGGGTGAATGAATGTGGTCGGAACAGATAGTCTGTTGAAATTTTGTTTGGGGCTTTGGGTAACCATATGTCAGTCAATTGCATCGAGCAGATCGTCGTGGGTTATGCGGAAATATACTAGCTATTATCTTATTAGCTTGCATGACGGTAGCCTCTAAAACAGGGGGGATACGAAATGCATTTTCGTGTCAGGGATCAGTATGCGCAAGGGCAGGGAAAAAAAATGTAAAGCTTAACTGGTGAAGGGTAAAAAAAACATCGACCAGCTCAAGTACAAAGAGTTAGCCGGCGCCAGTTGGCAAGAGCGAGCCGGAAGCTGTCGCTGTAAACGGCAACAGCTGCTCAGAGTCCTAAAGAGCACGTCCCAGTCAGAACAGCAAGCGCATGGCATCTATATTAATACTACCTTAATGGTCCATCTGCTGCTCCGTAGGGTCCCTCGCTGCTCTATGGAGTCATAGGCATCTGACAGGCGGGCGGTGCGTGCCAGACGCCTGCCCGCTGCCAAATGGCGGCAAAGGCTGAGCGCCGTTCCGACCTGTCAAACAATCCTGGGCTCCCTTCGGAGGAGGTCTGGGCAACTTTCAGCCTGTGATCGGCTTTTGACGTCGCAAGAGGCCAATGTCAAATTGACACTTTTTCTTTGGGGGGGGGGGGGGGATGGAATGGGTGGGCTCTGTTTGTGCCAGCAGCGGTATGGCCACCTGAGACTCTTCCTGCAATGTTGCGTGGGTAACGCTGCTTCAATGGTTTCGTTTAGGTTTCATCAATATCGCAAGGTTTAGTTGTTGCGTACCGACGTTACCAGTCAACATTTACATTGTTGGAGCAAATGCATTTTTACTTTATTATTTTTTTTTTTCCTTGTAATGTACAGAAGTGTTAGTAAGATAAGTTAAGATAAGTTAGCTTAGTTTGGGCTTAAGAGTTACCCCAAAGTACTAGTCAGCACATTGTCGGACCAGATCAAATTTTACTAAGTAGTAAATAAATTCTGCATTATGGAACGATCGTGACTCATTACACACCAATTTTGTAGAAATCGTCCAGGTATGCATTTTTAAAACTGAATTTCATCCTAAGTAAGTGAGGTTTCCGTGTACATTTTCACTGAGGAGACCCCGCTGGGGTTGCTATCGAAAGGAGTTTATGAATTTAATTTTTTTTTTTTTTGCCATTGTGTGTGGCTCATGCCGCCTTTAACACACGTGCTTCACTCTCTCTACTGGCTACTTATCTTCCACCTTATCCGAGTGTGAATACACAAACATCGGCATCCGGCAGTCAGAAAGGGTCATCAGCTTAGCCACATCTCTGTTGAACTCCAGGTGTTCCAGTATCCAGTTCAAGAAGGTGCTGGCGACATCCACAGTCCACAGGCATGTCATATTCATAGCATTAAAAATATATCTTTGAGGTGAATCATACTATTTTCTTTTTCTGCCCCCTGCTTTATACTATTAGGTCTATTAACTCTATACTGTATATCATCAGCACCCCAACCTTCGGTGACACTGCATGGTCTAGAAACCAGCCGTACCTGCATAACAAAAAAAAAAAACTCAAACAATGTCTATATAACAAAAAGTAAATATGCAGAATATTATAAACATAATATATTCAGTACTTATGCAGATATATAAGATTTCCATTGCATTGCATCATTTGCTTATCAGAGGGTCTCATCCAGACCAGTGTCAATACTTCAGCATCGTGCTTCAAACATCTGGATATCTTAACCACCGTGCTTCTCTGATTGACTGCACGGATGGATAATTAATTAGCAGCATTGAGAATTTAAATATATGCGTCTCTGACGGTTTACACGGAGACCAGAAGACCGGATGCCGGGGAAGGTACCATCGCGCCCCAGTTGTGGGGACGGGGATCGCTGTCTCAGCAGATGAGGAATCATAGATATTCAAGTGGTTTCAGGTATAAACTTTGTTTTTCTGGACAAATGAGTTGCCACGGCGCGTTCGACAGACATGCGGAGTGTAAACATTCTAATTGTCTAATCCACAGATAAATTTATGGAAACAGTTTCTGGCTCGTTACGTAAGTTGAGCCTTTTCACTTGTTTATTTATTTTTCGTTTGGGTACAGTAATATATTCACAAGCAGCTTCCATATCCCAGAAACCCCTGCTGGGCGATGTGTGTGCCGGCGCCTGCATGTGTGCGAAATAAATGAGGACGTATAGAAATGGACGAGCTTAATAGCATGGCAACGGGGCCAGTTCAGCGCATATGACGGACAGCTTGGGGTGGGAGTGTGTCAGGGAAAGGCCACGCCGGCTTTGAGTTCCCTGCAGCAGGAGGAGTGATTGCTCTGTGATTGTGAAGCTCTCACTGAACCTCCTTTTAACAGCCCCCCCCGCCTTTTTCAGCCACTCTATGCTGTCTGTAGGATCGCCCCCCCCTTCCCCCGCTGTGGTTTGTCTGGAGGACTTACTGGAGTTTCGGTCTCTCTGCTTCTTCATGGTTTCTTATGGACGCAGTTGTCCTGAAGTGCAAGATAACCCTACTGATTAACAGCCATGGAGTATAGCGTGCTCCGTCTCCTAGACACTTATCCAAGGCAGGATCACAGACAGTCTCTTACAGTCAGAACGAGGTGAGACAGGGGAATGCAAGGGACTTATTTTATATTACAATAGCGTACAATTATGTACTAGAAATAAAATATTAAAGATAAATAATAAAACAAATATTTAAAATGTAAAAATGTACTCTACTCTAGAATGATAATTATTAATAACTTAATCATAAATGCAACAATTACTATCATCAAAGTGTCACAGCAGCCTCGCCTGATTGTGGTCACATGCATATACTCACGTAGAGTTATTTTAAAATTTATTCTCTGTACTTTTTAAATATGTATAATAATTTATTTGTTGAATGCATTATGTATGGTTTTACATATGTTTTGATGAAATGTCTGGCTGTATGTCTTGTAAAAATGTCAGTGTAAGTCGTTGAGTGTAAAACTATTGTTAGTTTATTGAGGAGAGATTTGGTCTTTAGTTGAAATAAACCAAAAACAACGGCAGAAAGGTAAACCCTTTGGAAATAAATTTCACATTCACACTTTGTGCCCGTCACACAGCGTAAAAAAAAAATAAATAAAGAATCCAAACAGAGTGATGTATTCACAGCTCTGACAATAGCCTTGTCCTGACAATTACGAACAACAGGAAGTACGCAGACGTGTGAGAGAGAGGGAAGGTGATAATTTTACAGCTTGGGCACAAATTCAAAATTCAACTGCAAGCCCAGACGTGTCATCAATCACTTCGAATTAAAAAGAGGGATGTATAAAATGCTGGCCCTTTATTCACTTCAAATGAATATTTATAGAAAGAATTAAATGCATGCAGATCCAAAACAAGGAATAAATAACCACAGGTATATGTCCATCCATCCATCCATCCATCCATCCATCCTCTTATCTATACTGGATCGTAGGGAGAAACAAAGAGAAATCCAAGCTAAATTATATAAATACATGAATCTTTAATGCCCCCCACATAGGCTAGGCTATATAGACATGCCATTCAGAGGAACAGGATAGATAGATAGTCACTGACCCGTATCTCTGGCCTCGCCGTGTCTTCAGCACACTATCACTTTCACGAGTCGGTGTGCTGCGTGGCTTTCGCGGCATTAATGCTCGATATCGCTCGATGTCGCTCACCCCTTCTCTTTAACCTTACATTTACATATTCAGGCCCAGACATTTACCAGACTTTCCTAATTCAGTTTCTTTTATTTTACACCTTCTGTCTGTCTTTCTATCAGTTTGTTGGAAAACAAACATGCAGAAAGTTATAATGAATCGGGCTGAATATTTCAATTTATTAAGCTTAGCTGTAATTATAAAGTTCTCTCCCTTCAGACACAATCTAGAAATGAAAATACTGTATATATTTTATGAAACCTTATTCAGTTTTTAAAGGCTTTATACACACACACAGACACACACACACACATACGCACACACACGCACACAGGTATATAAGCGCTTTAAAAAAACAAATAAGGCTGGAATTTGTTTATTAGAATATCTGCCTGATATTGGGAGACTGCAGATGGAGATGAATGAACATTTTATTATTATTTACATATTTATTATTATTATGCTTAGATGTCATATAAAAGTTAGTGTTTGTTTTTCTGATTTTAGGTTCACTGATGTATGGATTATATGTTACTCATATTACCCACAGAGGCTTGGATGTTACCACCAATTTTCCATTTTTACTCTAATGTATAAATTAATTCTCAACAGTGCTCCATATCACACTGAACAACAGATTATATATTAACTACACCATAATAATATTAAGGCATCTTTTTGGAATTTAGATGATTGCAGTGAATCAATATTTATAAGATACAAGAGCGACGTATTTACAGGAAGCCTCTGCCGTGACTAAGGACCGGCGTGCCGTCTTCGGCTAAACAGAGATCCCGTAACCCCATGTTGAAGTGTTGCCTGCATGGCCATGGAGAGGCGCCGGCTGAACTCGCCAAGCGTTCGCTCGGGTCAGTGTCCTGGCTGCGGGAGGAGTGGCTGGCCCCTTTCGTCAGAGCCGAGGTCGACCCGAGTGGGTCGGGGAGGGGGTGCCGAGGTCGGGCAGAACTGTGGTGTAGCTTTTATTGATCTGTTTTAGATGAATCTGTCTGCTGGTGTTGGAAGGACAACAAAGAGAGTCACACCAGGGGGTGTTTTCAGGCAGCGTCGGTAAATAATTAAGCATACCAGTAAATAATGAAATATTGCAGGCTGCTGGATTGCTGTTTGCTTCCTTTGTGTTTTTTTTTTTTTTTTTCTGATTCTGCAGGCGTGTGATATTTTTTTGCTTTTTATTTAATAGGCTCTTTTACCCAAAACCACATAAACATGAGAAAGGAGGGTCGGCCAGTCCTCGGAGCAACTGGCCGTCAGGGGTCCTGCCCAACAGCAAAACGACGGTGCTGACCACAGGATATGAAATGACAAACTCCCGATCAGAGGAGTCCCGGCATTCCGAGCCGCGCAGCACCCAGGGTATTAATAATGCTTCAGTCTTGAACGTCCTGGAGTCGGAGATTCTGGTCTTTACCTTGCACACCTTCCAAATTCAGCGCTCGATCGTGGTCACTGGAGAGCTCCCGATGTCTCTGTAGGCGAATGTGCAGGCACCCGTGGGTCTGACTCGTGAAATCTGCATGACGGACACAGCGCAAATAACGGTTTTTAAAAGTTGCAAAGAAAAAAAACAAACAGGAGGCTGACGGGCTTGTAGATGGGGAGTGGAGTGTGGCCATCAGACTCGCACCGTAGCTGCTGTGTCTGCCTGGTGCCTGTTCGCTGCCTTAAACAAGGGCATTATCCGTCTCCTAACAGCAAATGTGGCTCAATTCATTCATAGCTAATTCACAGTGTCATTATCTTTCCAAAAACTTCAGTTTATGATCATCTTTGATTGTCCTTGTTTTTAATCTTCGACATTAGCTTTTCTTATACATACACTTTACATAAAAAAATTATGTTCTGTTAAATTTGAAACTACTTTCTGAGAATTATGGGAGATGCTTCTTTCCAAGATGGCAGACTGTCATCACACCCCCTCACATTTTTACCTTCGAGCAGAGGGGCGTCAGTCTTTTCCTGCAGATTTGCCCCTTTTCGCTCGGAACCGGAGCTGCCTTCTTGTCTCTTTCTTTCCAGGCCAGTGTGGCCTGATGGAGCACTGACACGCCACACCGTAGATGGTTCTCCAGTACCGTAACGGCCTCTTAGCCCCCGCCGGGCTCCCCACCCCCCGACGACCCTGCCGGGCCGCACTGCAGCTGCTCACGGCTCTGCGAGTGCCCGTTACGCAACATCCCATCCTGCTCAGGTGACTGCAAGCTCCCCATCCCCCCGTAAGGTGTGATGGACAGGTTTTTTTCTGCTTCCTTTGTCTCTCCGAATTCAATTTATTTTTCAGCAAACTTTTTATATTTGCACAAAATATATGGCATGAACCCGTCCTTGAAAAGAACTTGTCTGAGCGCAGGACTCAGGTGGTGATGAAAGTTGAAGATGCCAGGTTTTATTTTCAGGTGTGTGTTTTTCGGACAGTTTTAAATCAAGAAGTCTTCTCCCGCCCTCAGTTTAATTATCATTAACTAGTGTTCAGCCTACCTATTCAGCTCCTAACTCACCTATTTCGTATTTAATGTATCATTAAATCTACAAGTCCACAATAGTTTATTCGAGGAGCTGTAAACTCTGAATAAGGGGTTGCCTGAGCAAAAAATTCTGTATCATTTCATGATATTGTTTTAATTGCAAGAAAATAATGCATTCTTGGAAGAAATAAGTATATCATCAGTAGTTTATCTTATCTATTGGAGATTCCAGTAAAACTTCTGGTTATATTCAGATTTTCCAGGTCTCTTTATACACAGAATGCCATGAATACTGAGTGATCCATCCATCCATCCAACTGCTTATTTAATACAGGATTGTGGATTGAAAGTTAATTTTTTTAGTTAAATCGATTGTGCATCTGACCAGATATACATACCGTTCACCAGGAATTAAAATCCTCCGCTGTTCAAAAATTGCGCAAAATTATTTTAAATGGACAGCTGGGGAGTGTGTTCTTGGTTGGACACACTATGTTACATGCAGTCACTTTATCCCGAAGCCCCTTTTGTCACGGCATTTGTCGGTGTGTTTGTGATATGCTTCTTATGAGCGATTCCCGTGTCAGTAATCCGCACTCTCCCCGTTATTGTCACACGCTGATGGGATGCCTGATATCAGCTAATGCACTTTTTATGAATACGCCACTGCACGCTTTAATTGCCGCCGACTGGGAATGCACCCATTACCTTTACGAAGTGCACGGCAACGAGCCCAAAACGGACCGGCACTTGTGCCCGTTAATGGGATATTATTCCCCTGCAGCCTATTCCCGGATCCGTCGCCGGGATCACTTTATCTGATTGCCTCGATGCAGCGATCGCTGATCGGGGATCGCCGGAGCGTCTCGCAGCCTGTCCGGTTAACAGAGCCTGTCCAGAGCGGTGGGACGCGACCCGCTTCAAGGACGTATGCCTGTGCTCCCATGCTGCGATGCATATGGTAATGCGCATCACATCCTGGCCGACAAAGACATCAATACCGTCCGACACGTCGTCAAAGTATAAAGACGGTCCTGCTGCAAAGCTTCCAAGAGTTTGACAGCGGAAAAAACAGCCTATATTTGCATGCTGGTTTGTGAAATGTGGGAAGTTATGTTAGTTATCAATACAAAGATACTGGACAGTATCCGATATAAAAATACTTCAAAAATTAGATCTATGACTTATAGACAGAGTATCAGTTGTTTTAATACAGAGTGTGATTCTTCCGTTAGAAAAAAGAAAAAAAAAAACTGTGAGGGAATTGAAAGGCCCGTGTCAGCAGGGTCTCTGTGCTGAACGACTTTCCCACTGTTTCGGTACCTTTCTGCCATCCGGTCTTTTCATCATGACTGCTGTCGACTCCAAACGGGCTAAACAAGGTGACTCGTGGCGCCCCTTTGAGGAGAGCCCGGAGGCGCAGGCTGGGCCTATTAAAAGCTGCCCTCACGCCGGCACTTCACCTTCCCAGAAGGCCGTGCTCTCACCCCATACCCAGGGCGGTATGTAGCAGAGGGAGTGCCAGCAGCCTCTCGTTAAACCCTAAGCCCTATCCCCCCCGCCTCAGTTTGTGTCCTTTCTCACCCCCTTGTCCCCCCAGAGGGAGGTGTCACATGGCCCTAATTGCATTATCTGCTGAGACTGTCCAGGGCATGCTTGACGGACAAATTCTGGACCAATTTCTCCTCCGGATTCATCTTATTTTCCTTCGAATCCAGCATTGCCGTGCCTGAGCTGCACGCAATTCTACGCTCTAATTAATGTGTCCGGTACCCCTTACGCACCCTCGGAGAGGTCGGTGCCCCCTGGCTGCGGGTTCTGCTGCTGAACGGGGGATACACCCCGGACGAGGGTCTCAGGGCCGCATTAGAGAGATATAAATACCTTCTCGGCTGAGGGACCATCTGCTGGCGTGGGGGTCAGCGCAGGGGTGACTGACTTCAGCTCGTTATTTTGGTGCGGGCCTTGATCGGCCTGCCTTTGGTGTCTGGGTCACAACGAGATTGTCAGAGAGTCTCACCTCTGTCCTTGACTTGTGTACGATACGACACATGCCCCCGCATCATCTCTCTGTCGGAACGTTAAACTGACCCATATACAAGATGCTCTAATTGGCTTGTAGCTGAAATGAGCTGCCTCAGTCCTACCTGTCGGGTCTCCAGGGTTGTGGGTTTGAGTCCCACCTTCATTCAGCTTGTGTGGAGTTTGCACGTTCTTGCAGCTTTTGCGTGGTTTTCCTTCACATTTCCAAAAATGTCTCGCTAGGTAAACAACTAACTCTATATTGCCCTTTGCATGTGCCTGCCCTACAATGGACTGGCATCTCATCCAGGTTGTTCTGGGCCCAGTGATTTCTGGGACAGACTCCAAGCTCACCAGGACCCTGCACTGGGTAAGCAGCTATGGAGGATGATGTATGAAGTACTTTTTCCCCTAATTTACCTGGAATGATTTATTTATAGCTGAATATTGTTGCTTTTATTTACTTGAGAAGAAATCCTTAATAAAAAAAATGTGCAAATGGGCCTTAAGACAAAAAAAGGTTTTGAAGCAAATGTAAAATCCATGTACATTGATCGCTTCAACACGTAAGACGCTGAAAAGAATCATGATCTTTATTGTTCGCTAAGTACCAAGTGAACGAGGGATTCCTATTGGTGTCAACAGGAAGAGATGTACGAGACAAAAGATATACAAGATGTAAATAAAAATGGAAATGGATTATACACAAGTAAACTGCAAGTAAGGAAGATGTACACACAGTGTAACACTGATGTGCAACTGTGCATATGTGTACTGACTGTGATGGTGAAACGGGGAAAGGTTCTTGCACAGAAGGATTACAGCATGGCACAGAACAGGCAGTGGGTAAGTGCATTAGCATGCATGTAATACAGAACTTGTGCAGCAGCTTAAGCTGGAGGAACAAAAATGGTCCTTGTTTCAACAGATGAAGGCCTGAGGAAAGAAGTTATCGAGGTGACGGTTGGTCTGTGAAATGCCACATGTGGTGCAGCACAGTACACTAAGCAGTGTAACAATGTACACTAAGAAGTGTAGCACAGTACACTTAGCGGTGTAGTACAGTACACTAGGCAGTGTAGTAGAGCTCGGGTGGTGTGTGGTGCAGTGGGCTAAGCCTGTGTGCCTGTAATCAGGAGGTCACCAGTTCAAATCCGGGCTCAGCATGTCTGTGGGTCCTTGAGCAAGGCCCTTAACCCCTGGGTCCCCCATGGTAAGTATTAGGTATACCTGCTTGCTAAGACAAACTGCAGTATGTAATGCAAACAGCGGGGGTCAAAAGGTTAGGTAGCTGTTTGACTAAGCATTAGAATGGCGAAATATGGCTGATGTGAGTGGTTTTGAATGTTTGTGCCACACACGACGATTGCAGCATCTCAGAAATAGCTGAGATTTACATACAATTCTATATGTATTATAGAGAAGAGTGAACATACTGTGGAACATCCAGCTAATGGCATCGCTGTGGCCAGTAGAGGTCAGAGGAGGACAGCCTGGTTCTTCAAAGTTAACAGGGAGACCAAAAAAGGCTCAGTAGAACAGCACCGTGACCTTCTCTGAAAGCACAACCTACCCCTGAAGCCTTTCTGGAGGTATAAGTGGGTCCTACCAGGTACTAGTTAGTTGTGCCCAATACAATGACCACCGAGCTGAAATATAATAGCCAACTAATGGGTGTTAGTGCTCATTTATTATGTATATATTTATAATTTCCTCCCCATACTTATGGAAAATACGCATGCGATATATTCAATTAGCAAATAACAGAATCCTTCCAGAGATGTGAAAACAAGATGTTTGTCTTGCTAATACACACAGCCAGCCGCCAGCCATGCTGTCTAATGGAGATTTAATTGACAGTGATCCTTTTACATCAGTGACGAGGACTGAGCACTTTCCCCCTGGAACCTGCAGCTGTTGTGGCAGCCTTTCTGCAATTTAGAAAAAGCCTGCTTATCCAGTGCCCCCCGCCAAACCCCTGGCCCCCCCACCCCAACTGTAATATTCCACATCATCAAAGTCCCTCTTTGGGCAAATGGAGAATAGAAAATATAGTCTCCCCCCATCCTGGCCCACACTTCCTCCATTGACAAATCTATTGTTAATCTCTGCTCAATTATCCACTTTATTTTCCCTCCATCTGGAAGAAAGGAACCACCGTGTCTTTTAATTAGTGCTCCCTTTGCCCGCACTGTACCTCCCTCACATGAGGGGGCGATATACCCAGAACACAAAACCTGATTGGGCACAGAAACAGGTAAACCCGTAAAACAAGCTGCAGTTTCAGTGATCATCGAAAAGTATGAACGCGTGAATATGCATATGCTATAAAGCTGTATTGCTGAGCATGGTAAGCGGTTTGAAGATGGAAACACACATAATAACCATATAATAACTAACAACTAATTATAGTTTTTAACTGACCCAACTGTAAAGTCCAGGGGGTACCCCAGCCTCGTTTCCCGTGATGGACTGGCGTCCCGTCCAGGGCTACCCCAGGTACACACTTCAGGCAGCACAATTTCCTGACTTCTGGAATCGGCTTGCATCGCTTAAGTCAGATTTTTAGAGTCAGTCAAGTAATTCTCATGCAAGACGCACACACACACACACACACACACACACACACACACA
>JAODKE010000125.1:29057024-29077771 GCA_026779605.1 Mormyrus hasselquistii
ACCCCAGGTGAGAGATGTGCATGTATGAATACAAATTTTTCGCTTGGTTCGACGACATCTCCTGAAGCCTCGTTTCACTCTTTTATTCCACCAGTGAGTAATGACTCCATTTTTCTGCTGACAGCCAGTGTGAAAACAGCCAGATTCTATGCAGATGGAAATATTTTTGGTGCCTGCTTTAAATCATAATTAGAGAGCTGCTGATTCGCGGCCGTCACGCAGCCTGACGGCGGACCGGCCCACACATGGGCTCACCAGCCGCCTCTGCCCGCATCCCTGTCTTTGACCTACCACGTCCGCAACCCCCCTTTCTGTCGTTAAATAAAATTGTTGCTAGAATCACAGGAGAAAATAATTTTTTTAAAAAAAGCTTCCAACGACGAAAGCGATAAATAAACCTAACGTTAAACTCATAGGAATTGACTGCAAGTCCATATCAAAATAAAAGTGTTTAGATCGGGCATGAAAATTGGCGTCTAAACTCAACAAGCTCAAAGATGAGCAGAATAAACACATTATTTGTCTTTGTTGGACAAGACAAAAGCAAATACATATTCCTTCATCTTATTGTGTTATTTTAGCGTTACATTCAGCTGCCAAGATTGTATATATTTGTAACGATTTCGTTACATATGTTACCAGAGTACCCAGCCCGATACAAATGGTGAACTTAAAAAAAAAAAACCCAGACCAATACTCCGTGTGTTCCCGCAGGTCTGGACAAGTTCAGCTCTGACATCTAAATAAAGGGAATTTTCATCCTTGAAGTTAATTTGTAGTTTGTGGCTGTTCCGTGCTCCAGCTGCCAAAGCAGTTGTTTGGAGCAGTTCTTCAGACCCTCCCTTAATCGTGTAACACACAGAGGCTTTTATTCTTAGTAATTAACACGTTATGTCCACGCATGTGACCTCTAGCAGGATTCCACTGACATTCTTTCAGTTTTGTGCTGGAGTGTCCCCAGTTGGCAGCTTTGCGTTGCTCCAGTTGCGAGCGTCTGGTAAGCGAATGAAATGTTGAAAAAAAAAAATGCTGTTGACATGGAGACGGAAGGCCGATGACAGTGAGTTGGCGGAGAGACAGCCAGGGGCATTACATCACCGTGACCCGAGTAGGCTGGGCCTGGACCCGCCAAGGTGTTACGGCTCGGATCCGCAGGATCGGGTGTCTTTGGCGGCCGTAACCCATCCACGTCCTCCCAGGTCGAGCTTCCTGCTGGCTCATAAAAGCTGTTTAACATCAAGAAACCTGCAGGCTCAGATTACACGGCGCTGATCCATGTTTCAGATGTGCTCCATCCAACGTGGTCAAAGGTAAATAAGACTGAAAAAAGGTGAAAAAAATACTGAAATGTGCCTTTATTGAAGATAATGGCTCTCCCTACATTTCGCAGGTTTTACAGAGTAATTCATTTGTATGACTGAATGCATCGTGGGTAAGAAAAGAGTCCAAACTTTTGACTAGTAGGTTACGTTCTGGACAAAGGCAGACAAACTGAACTGGTCTGTGCACCACAGTGGCCCAGTTCATATCACTTCAGTCCCCCATGAGGGCAGGATCTGTTCCCAGGGCTCTTTGCGTGTGACATTTGCACCTGCATTGCCCACAGTCCAGTTGACTTGTAGTTTAGGGTGAATTTTTGTCTGTAATTCACCCTGAATGCATGCAGTGATACATAAAATAGCTGAAATAAATTAACAAATCAGCATGTGCTTTATGAAAGGGGTTAAAGCTGAGACTCACAGTTAGCCTCATATTTTGAGTATAATAATGAACCAAAGGAATGGATACATTGAGTGCCTTTATGGAGGTCTTCAGAACTGACTTATGTTTGCTTGATGGGCTCCTCTTGGCTTGATGTCTCAGATAATTTGCACTAGGTTAAGCGAGCGTCTCGGAATACGGCATCACCAGCCTCAACAAAAATGATGACGGAGAGGTTTCCAGGCGAGACACACATGGACTGTCACCAAAAAGGCCCGATTTTACTGTAATTGCAGCTCTTCAGGTCTTAACAGAGCCTCGGGTGAGTGTCTCTGGGATCGCAGCTGGAGTGGCTGGAAGGAGAAGCTGAGGGCCAACCAAAATTCCCCCTGAGTTTCCTCGCACCAGCAAGGGCTTTGCATGCTACACATGTTTGGAGCTGTGACAGCAAAAAGTTTAGGATGAGGCTGTGAAAGCATCTCCCAGATAACTAATATTTAGCTATTTCTATGAGTATTAATATATTTAAAGAGGTATTAATGTTTTTCAGGATTACAGACCTGCTGGACATCAGCACTTCTAGGAAGTAGGTCAGACTCTCAACTGACATCTGCTGCAGTGTTACTGTCCACATCCCCAAGCAGGGGGGGGGGGTTGATAGAATTTTAGGTTCCAGTTGAAGTGGAGAGGTATCCGCACATATATCGTTTAACGCAGAAGTCATTTAAAATGTTGTCCCCCCTTGACCTTAAGCTACAATCGATTTCAAAAGCAAACCCTGTAATGTTTGTGTTTCACGTTCTGGATCAGCAGAGTGCAGATTCTAGGTCATGTGACTTCTGACACGCCCAGTGGGGCTGGAATGTCTGCATTCACACCACCAAAAATCAAGCTTTCACACTCCCTGCACGAGATGGACGCCTCTACTCAGATGAAAGAGGAGAATCAGAAGAGCACACAGGTGTCCGGTACCAAAAATAGTCCAGTCTCCAACATCAAATCTTTCCTATAATATAATTTAAACAAGCTTTTCTCAGATGCTTCCTCTCTCTTTCATATATCAAGTTCATTGCCCAGTCTCTCACTTTCAGGGCCTGGATGCTGCGCATTAGGCTGCGTTCCGGTACCATCCTCGTGTCCCTTAATTTTCCGTTCCGCTTTTTCACTTTGAGAGCGTTTGCCTGTTCCGATGTTTGATTCCACACTACATTTCAAGCTGCTCGTGCAACAAGTACACTTCTCTCGCTCTCTCTGGTGCGTCGTATACAGATTCACAAATAATGAAAGAATGCGGTATACGGTACCTGAGCGGTGATCATATGAGCTGAAATAAAAAACTCCAAAAACATTAAAGTGCTACAGATGAAATACAAATGTAATAATGCAGTAAAGGTTCGAGGTAAATAAAGATGGTAGATGACAATCTTATCATTAAAGGAAATCTCTGCATGACTATATGATGATATTGTATTAAATCGTAACTGTATTAATTCTAATTACATAATATCTCCGAATTACAATCACGATTTGGATTGAAGCCAGTAATTTCCCCTGCAGCTGCCTGGGGGTGATGTGTGATACTCTGCTACATTGTAACAGTTGCTCTTCTGATCAGCTACATGCCACTTAGGACTTCTGGGCTTGTGGAGAACATCGGCAGGCTAGCAGGCAGACGGCATGTGAAGCAGGTAGCGGCGTTAGGGTAAAGAAGGCGGTTGAAGGCGCGGCCTTGACGGCATGCCGAGAGGTGGAAACTCCACGCAGGGGTGTCGTACAGTCAGGATGATTCCAAGGGCCCCCGAGTGACAGGGCCCAAAAGAATCTGGAACTTAATTGGATTGGTCTAGGTTGGGGGCCCAGGATGATACACTGTTGAGGGGCCCCAAAATCTCTAGCGACGACCCTGTGACACCCAGATTCTCCGCTCTCATGCATCACCTGAGCATAGAAACGGGAAAATCCACCAGCCTTAGAGGCGTCACGCACACTCTTGCCTGAAAAGGGGGGTGTCTGTGTCTGTGTGCCCGGAAAGAGGAGTGTCACCCCGCTAGATTGTGCTGCAGTTAAGTTAAAACACAAAGACAGACAATGTAGCGAAAGCAAAGAGCCCTGACCGTGTACTGAATAGGTGTTTTTGTTGGAATTCCATACAGGATATAATATAATGGGTGTGATTAATGTAACAGATGGATAAGACACAGACGGTCTCTGGACCTCCGTACACCCGCATAGGACAAGCAGCTATAGAAAATGGATGGATGATGGTTGGATGTCTGTCTGTCTGTTCTGTCTGTCTATGATGTAAGACCCAAATATTTGTATAATGTTACACGTTTGCAGAAATAGACCATGCAAACAAGAGAGACCCTAACTGATCAGGAAACACTAGCTCAATGCCAAAAAATCTATTGTGCAGTATAGCAGTTTTAGGTTGATGAAGAAAACGTAAAGTTCAATTATTTAGCATTATTAAACTACAGTAGTAAAACCACATGCAGTACATTACATTACGTGGTGCCCTTTATATTCAGAGAACACTACAAAATAGTTTTAATAATAGAATACAAACAATGCCTTCGTCTTATCCTGCACGGTATGCAAATGAAAACTTAAATTCCTTGAATAACATTAAATAATTACTTTCCCTCTCTTTTGAGCGATAACATATTAAAGCGTTTGTGACATTTTTGACATCAACCGTCCAAACAGTAAGACCACTTTTAGGAACTATTTATTATATATATAAAATTATTAAAGGTGGTTTTTATTTGTTCATGCATCCCACAAAGACATAAGAACAAGTTATTCATCTTGTCTGATTGTTTTTCCCATTGATTCTTTACTACGAGAAGCATTTGATGAAAGATATGTGGGTCTCTCTTGGGTGAGGCGAGATCACTGCGACTGTCTTTAATACCACCGTTAACCAGCAGGTTGCCCTAACGACCAGGGCCAGAAGAGGGCGCTGGTGGACAATCCTTCTTTTACAGTCTCCGGAAAAGGGGAAAAAAATGAAACAATTAAAAATCACATTTAAGTGCAGCGCTACAGCCGTTCATATTTATGCCTTTCGCTCACTAAGTACATTGCATTGCTAAGTCAGTGATAGTAATTTCAGTGCCTAACTATTTGATATGATTTTAATTGACTCCCTCATACATTTTTTGTAAATCCATCTTTTAAAATAATTTTTAAATGATTGAAACAACGATAGCTGGCATATTAGTAATTGAGCTGATGTAAGTGCCTTCCCTGTTTCTCTTGCAGATCCTTCAGACGTCAAGGCGCCCGAATCTAAAGCAGCGTGATAAAGCCTTTCTCTGTCTGCGTCTCTCTGATGGGTCCCAGGAAGAAGGCCAGCTGTGAAGTAACAGTGAATGTGTTGTGACTCTGTCCTGTGTGACAGTAACATATGTTTCTCCAGCCCTTAGAGTACGGAGCGTACAGTTTTGATGCCTGACGCGGTTCTCTTGTCGCGGTAATGCGCTTACGGTAGAATAACGATGCTGTTTTTCCCTGTGCACGTCTCTCTGTGGATTCACAGAAGTTGTTCTACCAAGAACTGGCTTTTTTTTTTTTTTGCTTTCACTTTCTAAACGTTTCAACGTTGTCCCACCTAAGGCCAATGATAATCAGTTTTAACATTAGAGTAATTAAATACATAAAAAAATAAACTACTGTAATATACAGTACAGAATATCTTTTTCATTTAAGGTTTTTAAACTACGTTACCAATGCTTTAAAAAACACTGTGATATTTTAAGCATATTTTTTTTTCACAAAGGCATGAGATTTATTGATATTTTCTTGACTATTTTTTACAAAAATATTTCACACATAATTTAGCGTGTGTTTCTTATAAAAATAAATACCACAATTCTGTTGAATTTTTCTGTGGAATTTGGTTTTATGCATTCCAGCACAGCCTCAGAATTCACTTTGGGTATTTTTTGCATATGGTTTGGTGCTTAATATTGACTTGTGATATAGAAAATGCATTTCATAGTTTTGTGATACTGGACACGTAAAACCCATTAAATACTTCATGTAATTTATTCGCCGCATTAACTCCTGGCATCCAAGAATTCTGAAAAGTTAAAAGTAAACCTTCCTCTCACTTTTCAATACAAACTGCATTTTTATGGAGAGATAATAGAAGCACAGTGCTGGGTCATAAACAGGGCCGTAGGAGTGTGTTAGGCTGCCACTCGGAACACTCCGCTGCCACCTCGTTCAGGGGCTTGTGCCGTCCTTGGACTGGCCTTGCTAACATTTCTGCTGAAGGATACGAGGCTGAGGAGCCAATTATTTGCTGAGGGAAGAGCAGGGTCACCGCGGAAACAGAGGAACACTTCTTTGAGGAGAGGGTGCCCTGAAGATGACTACCTTTCTGAGATCTGCTTCTTTCCCTTTTCTTAATTACGAGTTTCCGCAAAACTTTTCGCCAACTTTCACAAAACAGTAAATAAAGAAACGTATACTTGAAGTTTAATTCACTGCTTGGTTGCTTAAACAGGGGTTTTCACCATTTTGGGATTGTTAGACATTTTCCATCCATCTGCCTTATAACTGCTTATCCAGGTCAGGTGCTGGATATTGTGATTACCTTCAGGTTATATGCAGAATATATTTATTTGACCTGAACCTTTCGGCATCTTTCTAGAATGTACCGTGATGCCAAGTAGATAAGGCCAAGGACTGAGACACAAGATCATGTATGGAGAGATTTCAGTTGTATTACTATTGTGCAGTAACAGTTCCAAGTACAAGGCAATGAGGCAGATACACACCGGGTATAAACGCGGCTATCGATGGTGACGCATTCGGCGGCAAAGAACACATTAAAAACACAACAGGAAATTGAACTAGCTACGAATCGACTCGTACTACTTAACTACTAAATTAGGGGAACGACACAAAGCATATAAAAACAGACAATAAATAACAAACTTCACCAGACGCGAACTTGATACGCAAATTAAACACGACGCCAAGGCTGACGTGACCATCCTGAACTGCAGCCATCAGCAGACGTTACACAGCCCTCCCTCCTAGCACTGACTCCCCTGGTGACCCACAGACCACCTGACAGCCCCAACATTCCGGTTCCTAGCCCACTTCAAATTCATGCTGCTGCTCGGGTGGTGTGTCCCTGGCAGAAATGTGGGAACTATTGTCTCCTTGGGATACTGTGGTGTTGACTATCAGCTCTACGGGTTATATGGTGGTAAATGTTTCCCGTGCAAAAAAATTACCTCCGACGGCTCATCCACCATAATGCGCGACCACACCCAACAGTTCATAAGTTTTGGAAGGAAGCTGTGATCTGAAGAGGGGGCAAAGTGTGTCATAGGCCTGATCAGATGAGCCCTACTGCTGCCAAGGTGCTCCCCAGCGAGGACGTGGGCTGCCTCCAGACGTTGCCACAGCTCCCGCAGGTACTTTGGTCCGGGTTCACCACTGATGTCTGGCTCTGGTGCTGCCCCAAATGCCAGGTCCACCGGGGGGGACACAGTTCCCGCCCGAACATGAGCGTGGCCGTCGTGAACCTGGTGGACTCCTGCCTGGTGGAGCGGCACGCCCAGAGCATTAGTGGCAGATGGCGGTCCCGGTCCCGCTGGTGCCGGGCAGGGAGGGTGGCCAACTGCGTGGTGAGTGTCCGGTTGAACTGCTCCACCAACCCGCCGCTCTGTGGGTGCAGTGAGGTTGTTTGAGTCTTTCAAAGTGACTGGAGAAAGCCACAGGGATCATCAACAGGAGCCTTCTGGGTGATGTGGGCTTCACAACAGTGTGTGTGGAGCTTGATATCCTACCAGAATCCAGCTCAATCGAACCACTGGCACTAGTGGCATGGGGTGGGGGGTTGACTCAGAAGTGACCGACTGAAGCAAGCCCATGGACACCCCATAACACCCTTTTCTGTAGGCCCAGGTTAGCAGCAGTGCCACAGCACTTGTTCACGGACTGGCTCCTCACACTGTGAGTACAACAGGCGAAAAGACAGTCTGTTTCATTAGGAGCAATAAGCCTATGGGCAACACCAGTCAACCACTCAGGCTTCTATCTCTGGAGGAACCCGGACCACAACAATGCCAGCTTGGGCTCTGTTTCCGGGCCTCTAGCTTTGCCCGGCTAATCTCATGGAGTTCCCCAGCCACCACTGTCCTCATCCTTGCTGTTATTCGGCTGCACTGAATGGGTAGTTGCCATTTTCGTTGGAGGAGAATATTACCTCAGCCTGTTCAGCTTCAGCCAGCATCTCTCCACGGCTGATGCGGCCAGCCAGTTGACGCTCTGATGCAGTCACTCGAATGTGAGATGCTCCAAGAAGGCTTGAATAGCATGATCTTCCTTGGACAGTCTGTGGATAGCTGGGGCAGCTCTCCTAAGCCAAGAAACATAGCTCAGTGAGCAGGACCTTTAACTTCTCCCTGTTTCGGCAGTGCTGGCTTGCGAGGACTTGCCAGAAGGGCTGGGCTGGTCGCTGCTGCCCAAATCTTTGCCGCAGTGCCATCTGCAGGACTGCAGATTGACTACGCACCTAAGGTGGGCCATCGGAGCCTTTCCCTTTACCGCGAGACCCAGATGCACCGCCGTCTCCAGTTGCACCTCTAACAACCCCCACGGTATGTAGCCGCTGTATTTTGGCAGACAAAGCAGCGCTAGCAGTGGAGGCAGCAGTGGTCTGGGAAGGGGGAGCATCCGTCCTCAGCCCATGCTTTGGCGCAATCTTCGAGCAATGGAAGGGTTCCTGATCTCTCTGCTGCAGCCGTGCTGTAGTCAAGGAGTAGGTGGCCGCACTCAGTAGGCGCCTGAACCACCGCGCTTGGCAACCGACCAAAGCAACGCTCTCTCAGTGCCGCGATGTAGAGCTGCTTTTTAACCGACGACGAGTGCTTTAGAGATTTATGTGCTCTTCCTCTTTAGAGCAGCTCAAACCCCGTCACCTCTTGTAGGAACTCATCGATATCAGTAATCGCTTCCCGTTTCGGGTTGGTGACTGTATGTACACCTAGCTAGTGCCGAGCAGGACCCCCTTTTACCTCTAGAACTGCTTTAAGGGTAGATGGGTTGTGCTTTCGGAGCAACCTCTCTGCACACCATTTTACCAAGCAGTTATGTTTGCCCTTGTGACTTTCCTGTTAGCTGTGACGAGTCTGTCCGTTCTCCCCTGACCTCTCTACTTAACAAGGTGTTTTTGTCCACAGATCTGCCACCAACTCTATGCTTTTTTTTTTTTTTTTTGGTTATTGCACCATTGTCCATAAACTCTACACACCATAGTGTGTAAAAATCCCAGAAGCTATAGGCTGTTTCCGAGATGCTGGAATCACAGCTGGCACCAGTAAATCACACCACGTTTAAAACTGTTTGTATTGTGCATCTTCACCATCCTAATGTGAATGGGCCCCTTGACCCCGCCTGTGTCCTGGATGCAGCCATATGATTGGCTGTTCGAAGGAGGAGGCTGTTCCCATCAATGCAGGTACCTAATAAACTGGTTTCTGCGTGTATATTGCATGCTTCCGGATTGTGAGAATTGCATCTGCCTGTTATTGTCTTTCACGGCGTTTCAAATGCCGTTTTATGGGAATAGCTGAAAACGAAGGCCAAGCGGCCGTGGTTTCTTGTGAAGAACTTGGATCGATATGGACTGTTGTCTAAATTCTCACACGAGTAAATTTTCTGTCTTTTCTGAACCCATTTGAAAAGGGTCAATTCAATGCTAGGAGAAGAAGTACCTTTTGTGTTAAATAAACAAATAAATAATATCCGTATGATATACAAAGCATACAGTATTATGCTGCCATTCCTCCAGTCCTGCAAGGTTATCCTTACTTTTACTTCTCAAAGCTACTTTCTTATTTCTCAGGAGGAAAACTGGATATCTAATTTGTTACTTGGAATGTTTTTATTATCTGTCTCAAGTCTCCTAAAAATTCTACTGGGACAATAAGTAGCATTAAAGAAACTCAAAAGGCATTCAAAAATGAGATATCAGTAAATCAAGCAAGACTCAGAGATATGATAAATTTAAGTCAGAAGAAGTGACTGAGATCTTTTCATCCTTCGATTTAACCATGTCCAGAGATTCCTGGAACGAAAAGAAAGATTTCTCCAAGATCCTGAAGAGATCTATATTTTAGATCCAGGTGAGATGTCTCATGAGAAACATCGGGGAAAATCAACTTTCATGTTTCTGCCAAAGTGAGCATTTTTTTTTTCAGTAACAGAAAAACCACACATCTCTGTACAATTCTTCATTTATCTATCTATGTAGCCATACCAATAAGGGTTTACTTCACTGACTTAAAATGCAGAATTATCTTTGTTTCTGCAGGACAAAACCAAAACTGTTGCATAACCTCTGAGGGCTAAAGTCTCTGTTAATTTTTTACAGTGAATCCAACCTGGGAAACAGAATTACTTGGTGCCACTTAATGCAGGAGACTACAAAAATCTAGGTCTTGTACCTTTACTTGTAATTTGAAAATGTTTTCACACTTTAAAGCAGATTTTTTCCTAATTTAATATTACTGTCATTGAAAACGCTTAGGATATTTTTAAAGGCTAAATGATTAGGAAATTCTGCCTACCAGTATTCGGCATCAAGCAAAATCAACAGAATAATGTGCCAGATAAGTTTTATTAAAAAGAATAATTTTGAAAAATTCTTCTTTTGGGTGGCATGCCGGTGCAGTGTGTGGCACATTTGTCTCACGCCAGGGCAAGGGATTGAAATCATACTCTTTGTGTGGAAAATTGGCTTGATTTCCATGCATAATGCCGGTTTGTTCCTGTAGTCCAAAGGCATGCTGTTCGGTGAAATTGTGTCTCTGAGACGTCCATAGTGTGACTGTGTGCCCTGGGATGGACTAGCATGCCGTCCAGGGTGTCCCCCTGCCTTCAGATTGGCTCTTGACCCCCCATATGGGAAAAACTGCTTTTTTTTGGAGGGGGGGGGCTGCCTTTTTGAATTTAATTTTGTGCTTTTGCATTTTTGGTGAGCTTCCCTCTCCTTGAATTTGAAACTTCTCAATGCCAGGCAATTTTATTCAGGAAAGCGCTGAACGATGTACATGCTGTTTGTTATGCTGACTGAAAAAATTTGTAATTTCCTCTCTTTGCCTTGAAACATTTCTGTGCACAAAAAGGGTATTTTGCAATTCCAGCAGATAGGAATGTAAGTTAACTGTGAAAATTGCAATCAGCACAGATCTCCACTTTGTAGTCTCATTAGCAGGGATGTGCAATTGAAAAACAGCACATCCTCATGAGAACTTAGTTATTTTACATGGCGTCACAAGAGCGGCTACGCCAGAATGTGTTTGTCCGGGACGCTAAAACAGCAAAATAAAAGAATGAATCGATATTAGCAAAGGAAGCAACAGCAGCTTCGTAATCTTGTTTTGAGTTTTTCTTGTCCTTCTTCATCACCCAATGCCAGCACTTACCAGGGATGATGGTACAGATATACAGCCATATGGGAATGTACACATGTACACACTTAGCGGCGCGGTGGCTCTAAGCCTAACTCCCAAGGACATACGTGGGATGAGGAAGGCCAGCGAAGAGGGAAAAATAGTTATGCTTAAACTGAAGGGGGCGCTGTTTTGGGGGGGGGGGGGCGGGAGTAAACGAGAGTACCTGTGTGAATAGACGAAGAACATGCAAATTACTCGGATACAGGCTCACGCAGACTTTGGGCTTACTGCCCACAGCTGTAGAAAAACAATGACATGCAGCAAGGTTCAGCAGCTCTTCAGAAAAACACGAGGCCTTAATAACAATGTCAGAAGGCATTCTCCGGTGTACAGTAGCGCTGCCCTCCCGGTGCCTGGAAGCCAAGCTTTGCGCGTTTTTGCCAGCACATGGTGCGAACCAGGATCGTCTGGCAGATAGTGGGTGGCAAGAGAAGCCTGAGGCGTGAATTGCGGAGGGGGGAAGGGCTTTGCCCCTCACCAGCTGTCATTGCCCCCTCTCACCCCCACAGTCTTGCCTTCTACCGCCTCTGAACCGCTCCCGGATCTATTCATGGTGCCTCTCTCTCTCTCTCTCTCTCTCTCTCTCTCTCTCTCTCTCTCTCTCTCTCCCTCTCTCCCTCTCTCACTCTGAGTCACGGAGCTGGTTACCGGACAGGTTCACAGGTTTAAATCGGGAGAATGATCTGGAAGCTGTGTTTCGAAATAAGCATCGCCACTGCCGTTCTCCATCCTTTTGGCCAAGAGAGAGAGAGATAGAGAGAGAGAGAGAGAGAGAGAGAGATATGGGGAAGATGCAGCTGAAGGTGAGGGAAGCATTGCTGAGAATTATTTCTGTTGCCTTCATCTTGCTATTCCCAAATACACTTGTCAGAAAAGGTCAGGCTCATCTGGCAGTTAAATATACCGGCAGTAACAGCAGCAAGATTTCACCGGAAAGGTTTTCTATCACGGGTTTCACAGTGATTAGCACAGTCGCCTCACACCGTTGGGGTTGGGGGTTCGAATCCCACCTCCGCTGCGTGTGTGCGTGCAGCGATTTCATGTTCTCCAGATCTAGTTCGGGTTTCCTTCATGTTATCTGCTTTCCTTCTGCAGTTAGGCTAGTGCTGTGTGACCATCCAATGTGTGGCCCAGCATCCAGTCCTCTGCTACCTGGGAGTCTGAGCAGAATGAGAAGTGAGGAGATGGATGGATGGATGTGTGTGTGTTACCTGCAAATTAGTGGCATCCTATCGAGCTCCTGCTACTCCTGCCTACACAGCTGACAGTAAAGACCCAAAAATACTAATATAAAAATAAATTAATGCTGAGATACTCCATACAAACTTGATCATTATTAGCTCTATTATTTTTGCGGAGACTTAATGATCGTGTCAGGTATGATTCAGTCATTCATATGGATGTTTTTCATTTGTGATCAAAAAGACAGTACAATTCCACAAATCAGGAATTACCTCTACCTGTGACATAATGTAATATTTCTCTCTGCCCCCTTGGCTTCTGTCTGGGTGTCTGCAGTCACATTTTAGGATGGTGTCTGGCTCAGTGCCCATGACTGGAAAGCTGCCAGTTCAAATACTGTGGTCTGGCCCCTAACTCCAAATTGCTCCAGTGAATGGGTGACCCTGGTCTCCGAGGGATATGTTGCTTTGGGTAAAAGCATCTGCTAAATGAATAAAATGTAAAATGCGTCACATGTGTTACCAAAACCCACACTAGGAGAATCTGTGATTAACCACACCTGCGGCCATCACTTAACCACTCTTGCACAATTCTTATATATCGGTAGAACCTCCGGTGGTGCCACACATCCAAAATTCCCTGTGGAATCTTGAGGAAGGATATGTAAGTCCATGGAGTACAGCTACAAGAAAAAAAAAAGAAAACAAGAAATCATGGAAATCATCTGGCAACCGAGACATGAGTGCCACAATACAAGTGCAATGCATTTCGAGAAATTAATGGTAATTATTGAAAACCTGCGGAGAAGTGCGTTTGCAGAGAAAAAACCTCTGAATATCACGTGCTTCTATTTCCCACACATAATAAACGCACTGAAATAATTAAAAGCAATCATTAAAATGAGATAAAACAGATGTTCTCAAATTTTGGGTTTATTTATCCTAACACATCTCTCTGCCTAATTTGTAATAAAATTACCACAAATGAGTCATGAAATCATGTAAATGCGTTTGCACCTCGCCACATTTTCCGCGTCATTGTCATTCAAATATGTGGCAACATACGAGTACCTGTTCATTAACGTGTCAGAGCGATCCTAATGAGGCAGCCTGACAGAATGCAGCATAATGTTTCCACTTCACAAAAGCAGCTTCTCTACCGTCATTTGCGATATGATGTAGTAATTGTTTTTGGCTGTTAGTTGTTGCGGCGGTAGCAAACGTTCCAATTTTCTCATATTTTTGCCAAGATTCATACCTGCCTCAAACGCAATTGTAATTAATTATATATGTATATATTTTTCAATTCATAAATCAAACAATGCAATGCACGTAAGAAAACAAACAGAGCAGATCACATAATGCTAGAAGAAAAAAAATATTCTTGCAACTGTCTGAATGCCGAATCAGTCAGCCAGAGTCAACAATCAAGTTGAACAGTGGCACCCCCCCTCCCGGCCCCCCCTGTTTGTGCAGGAGCTCAGACAGCCGCGTCTGTCAGGGATGCGCGGATGTGTATGAGAGCCGCGGTGCATCCAGACGCTGCTGCCGCACTCCGCCAAACAGATAGAGAAATAGATCCTGGTCCTGTACTTTGCTTTAGCAATTAAATAATTAAATGAAACTGTGATCGGAAGAGAAGGACTTTTCTTTTTCAGATGCTACAAACAATGCCAGAACATCTTATAAAGATTAATATATAGAATCAATTTAAACGGTCATATGGGGACCCTGGTTTTCGTGATTTGTTTAGTATTTGGTAGTTAGTATTGTTTAGTGCTGGGGTCCTCAATCGTTTTTGCACCACGACCCGATTTTTTTACCATGCCAGCTCAATCATGACCATGTATCAAGTATATGTTCAAATTAATTCTATAATCAAGCATGCAGTGCATGTAATTTATGCCAATCACATTTGGGTTGCGACCCACGAGTTGGGAATCACTGGTTTAGTGTTTACTATTGTTTTCATGAGTTATTTTGTCAGTTTAATGGAGTAGCTGGAGTATTTAGTAAGAATGCTTTTTTGGAACATGTACCTGACTTTATGAGCTTGGTACCCCAAGGTTAAAGCCGATCCGTTATTCATATGAAGATAGCAGTTGTCATTTTTAGGCCTTTCTGCTGACATGTTTCTTCTTGTCTGGCTTCTATTATGTGCCTGAAATCCATGGTTTAGTGTCAGCGTCAAAATGTAACTTTAATCTTTGTAAGTGTAGATTAAAGTTAAGACGATTTCTCTGTTTTAGTCTTCAAAATCACCCATAAATATGCAAAAATACAATGCTGTATGCTATTAGGAGGTTCTGTCAGATGAAATGAAAATACATAGAATTTCACTTAGAACATTTAAATATTACAAACCCAGTGGTCATTATTAGTCTTTCTCTAGAAGCGATAATTTTTGGCGTTTGATGAAACAAGCATTCAGCCATTGAATGATAGTGCCCAGAATTCATTGTGGAGCTTTGATGTACACAGAGTCTTGAGTTATGTGTGTGTGACGTACTTTAATAGTCAACAAGGTGAACCTAAAGAATGATGGAATACGTTTTGTCTACTTTGATTTCTATGGTTGCTTTATAGATTGCTATAACAGAATACCAGTTAGCATTGATATTTTCCTTTAAAAAAAAAAAAAAAAAACAACAAAAAAAATCCTTCCTGAAAATCTCCCAGAATGCTCAGTTGGATCTGAAACCCAGACCTCTGGGGGTCTGCGGTTTACATTGCTTATTTTTACAAAATGAAATTTTAGGAGAAATAACTCAGACAATAAAGTGACCCTGAGTAAAATATTAGAAATCCAGCCTTTCTCCCCAAAAAAACAAAACTTCCAGCTGTCAAAAGCAGGATTTTCCTACGACCAGTCCCAAGTCCCTTCACCCCTGAAATCACTTTCCTGGGCTGCACTGTAGCCTAGCAGCTAATAGGGTGATTTAGACTGTGCTTTGGTCTCTGCACCTTTGTCTGACAGGCGGCCGGGCTGAAATTATCCCGGCTAAACTCGTTTGCCTGAACCTGATGCTCGTTTGCAGACAAATCCATCATCTGTTTTTCTTTTCCTGACGGTAAAATATGACAGTGGGAACAATGTTGAGAGAACAATATACTGGTCTTTTAGTGGTTGAATTGGTTTCGCTTATGCACAGCTTCAACATCCAAAATCTAATTTTGATGATTCGGCAAAAAAAAAAGAAAAAAAATTGGCGACATCTGAGATAGAACTTGGGTACCAATTCCAGGCGCCAAACGTCCACGATCACAATGTTCGCCGGAAGCCGGGAGCGCTGGTCCTGCCGACGCTGCTTAATGACGGTGACAGCAGTAAGGAGAAATGGCCCTTTGCCTCTGATCCGTGCCATCATCCTGGCTCCATCTGCCACACGTATATCCAAGATCCAGTCAGGCTCCGAGGATAATCGAGGTGGTCGGCTGTGTCCCAGCAACCCGATGGATTTATGATGGTCCTGTCAGGAAAATGAGCCGAAATGACACAGTAGCTGACTTTAGCGGCGAATAACGTGATGGGCTTTACGGAGCCTCCGCGGCAGCTGCTGTCAGAGCAGGTAATAGGCTATAAAGAAGGCTGATGGCAATACCTGTCATTGCCTAATGGCTGATTTCACCGGAGAGCTTTTGTGGCCTTTTAACACGGAGATAATAGAAGCGGCCGCAAATTTTACGGCCTTCCCATCGCATCCATAATTTATCCTGAAAGCACTACCACAACAAGGACAACATCTATCTGCAGGGAGGAAATGAGGTAAGGGCCTAGACCCAGCTGCGGAAGTGGAGCGAGAGAGAGAGAGAGAGAGAGAGAGAGAGAGAAGGCAAGGGAGGATGGCCGGCACTGTTTATTCCGCAACATGACAGTATCTCATCAGCTCGAGAGCTGCATCTGATAGCTCCTCTTATATAGAAAGATCCATAACAGAGTCCCGAAGAACACGTGGTTGGGGGGGGGTGGGGGGGTGGGGGGAGGTTCTGATTAAGTGGTTTCCCTCCAAAAGTCAAAGGACAGTTAATGCATGGAGCGGTGAATCTGTTTAAGGGCCAGGAGGTCCATCTGGGGCTCGCCCAGTGCCATGGAGACAAGCTGCCCGCTCGCCCAGGGACCGCGTGCTCTGCTAGCTCGGCGGATTAAGAGCGACACCACTGATAAAAATGGCGTCCTTAGCAAGCCTAGCCTGCTAATTAAAAGGCCCTTGCTTCGATAATGTAGGGCATGAATATCCGATACGTCGCCGGCATTCAGCCGCCCGTTTGACATACAGCCTGCTTGACAGATTATGCTTGATTTCACTACTGGTTCTGTACATTTACAAATACATCCAGCCCCACAGAACATGTTATACATAAGCTTAGACCAATAAAAGTAGCTAAATATGTATAAACACAGCATATATATTATAAATAGACCACTATGACTTAAAACTGTTTTTTTTCTACTAATTCTTTTAAGTCTTTGGTTTCCCCATTTAATGTTTATTCCCTTATATGTTGAAATGTTATCTTATCTGTGGAAAATCTGCCAGTGGATTAACTAGTGACTGAAGATAATTAATCGTATTGCATGTAGTCTCTGTGTAATTAAGTATGGAGGCTTTGGTGTCACGCATGTACATTTATGAAAAGCTAACTGAGATGGAAAATTAAAAAAAAAAAAAATCTTTGCTGGAATTAAAAGGTAATGAATATTCAGCTGATACAAAACCATGTGTCGTCTTTCTGACTGGAATTTTTAATTACCAGGGTGTTTATGTTTTTTTTACAGATCTGTGGTTCATGTATAGAGAGGGCCATTGTGTGTTGTTTATCATCAGACAATGTTATATGTTCATGCTTTTAAAAGAAATTATTATTTATTTTAAGGATAATTGTGATATTACAAGGATGTCAAACATCCTATATAGAAAAATTACACCATTTTGCACAGATTTATTATACAGTAAACATGATGCATTTGAAGGTAATTTTGAAATGATATTGAAGAGGCACCAGGGACTGAATGAAAGATATTTTTAAAATAGCTTTAATCTATCATAAGTGTAATTAAAAAAAAAAAATTGCCAATCTGTAGTTGCCAGGGAGAAATTAGGTGAAATCTTACAATGTATGTATTACAGTCATTCACGAGATATTTCAGAGCCAATGGCGAGAAAGCTGAGCTTTATTTGTTTGGCAAAAAAAAAAAAAAATCTATAAATGGGTTTTGTCTGGGCTGACACCAGAAATAAAACTTTGCTGTCAGGGTCATATTACGGAATAGCAGAATTCCTGGACATGCTATAGAGGGTGGATGAGGGGGAAAAGCCAAATTAATGAGTGAATCAGTGGGCTGTCATTGGGGGTGGCAGGCACTGAACAGTGTCCAAGTTCACGCTCACTGTCTGACAGGCCACATGTTAAAGTAAAAAAGCCAAAATGAGCTGGATTCCTCTTGAAAACAGATGCCGGTGCCCCTGTACAGTACCTGCATTCAACTGCTTTCCCCATTAATAAAGCACTTCTCTATTTAGAGTTAGATATAATAACTAAATATTGTGTGCAAAAGAAGGAATCTGGGAGTGACAGATGATTTCACAAATCTGCGATAGTGATGTCTCAGGGTTATGTTTTACTTGAATGTTGTTGCATCTGGTATACAAACCGCTGCATTGCTAACAACCTGGGTGTCACCTCTCGCTGCTTCTGCTAACCCAGCTGCTCCCTCAGTGCCCTGACAGGATAAATATAAAACCCTGAGCCAGAGTGAGCTGTAAATGAGGAAGAACAATGAGGAAAGTAGTCATGTCCATTGTCATGTAGAATCTAGCTATGCGTTACTTACAAGACTAGTGTAAGGAGCCTGCAAATCTCTTTAAAAAACAAACCGGTAAACTTATTGTAACCTATAATTAGAGACGGATGCCTGCTATTCAGCATTATCTTTCGAGCATTGTTCTTTACCGGAGGACATGATGAATCTGTTTGTCTGTGTTTAATGCCCTCACTATGGCTGCAATTTCAAGACAAACAGCTAATTAGCACACTACAATAAGCGATCAAGGGAATTTAACCATTGTGTAAAACATGGAAATGCAGTTCGGGATTTTCCATTGCCTGGCATTAATAACTATATCCAGCTAGGATTGGACAGATTCAGAGTTGTGGAAAGACTGGATATAGGCAGGGGACACTGGAGACAAGATGGCCGCCATCAGTTCCCATGAAGAGCATGCTTTTAGAGAAAGATGACGGGTGCCTAGAGAAAAGCCACACAAATGTTTGCATGCAACGAGCTCGGGCCAAACTCAATCCCATAAACCTTGGCGGTGTGGGGCAGCTACGCTACTCAGTGAGTCTTCCCAGGTGTTACGCAACATGAACGGTCTTCAGAAGGCGTTTCTCCAGCTGGAATACAAGTGAGTAATGAAAATATCTGGTATGTTGATTACTGGGTGCTCCTGTCCAGCTCTGGTGCTGCTGGTAAGTCTGCGGTGGTCATGGGAACTGCTCTGTGGAAACGAAAGGAAATGAGGAGCAGAGAAGCAGGGGGAAGTGGAGCGAGAGTCGTGTGTATAAACTCCTTCCCCGTATTTGTTTACGCCCCGTTTTCGCTGAAGAAGAACGCTGGCGGTGAAACGAGTGACGTCTCCGTGTTCAACTGCGCTGTGCTGGTGTCCCATGCCATGCCCAGGAGGTCCCCAGGCTTCCCCGTCTCAAGCTGTTCCGACACCCACTGGGATGCCTCGCTTCCCGGCCACCGCACAGACAAAAAGAGTAGAGACAGACATGCTTCCAGAACCTTCTCTGATATTTAATGATCCTTGTATGCGAGAAGACCACAGACGGTTCCTTTCTGCCAAATACCGATCCCCTGCTCGATTGCTGTTTTATAGTGCATAGTACAGCGATATCAGATGGTGATATAAGAAACAGATTGCTTTTGCAGCCGAGCGGACAGAAGTGGAGACGACCTGAGTCCTCCAGGGCCAGAAGTCTGGGAGAATCGTGAAAGCAGAAAGGGCCCCCGTTCACACTGACTGGCAGCAGCTGTCAGGGTCACCTGTGAGGACGGAAGGTTTGTGAAGATGTAGACTGTTCAACACATCAGACTCAGTGACGGTGCTCAGTGATGTTCAAAACAAATACAGTAATACTTAGTGATCATAACAACTCGACGCCTCTAGAGTCTTATATGGCAGCGATCGGATCTAATCGCCTTGGAATGATCTCCCCCAAAACAGAGCTCAGTGCCTTCGTTACAGCTATGTTAGCATTAAACCTCCTCAATATGAACAGCAGATGTATGACAAACACCTGAAGAGTTTTTCAGTGTACCTGTTGAGAGAGACAGAGAGTGAGAGAGAGAGACATCCAAGTTGTATTCATCAGTTGGTCATTTTCCATCATCACCATTGGAGGAAACCTTCATAAACACAGGGAGTGCACTCAAACTCACAATACCACAACCTTGGACATGGACCATACTACATGGTCATTTGTGCAGATAAAATAAACACAGGACATTGTTATCCTTTATAAAGATACATTTCCAATGGGCGTTGAAGTACACAGCAAAAACACAGAACGTTTGCTTATTACATAGCTTGACGCGTCCTATCTCCCTTCCCATAATTCTCAGGAATATTATGGTGAAAGGTTAAAGGCTTTATAAATTAAGATTGCTCTACAGCCTTCTTTGTAAACATTATATTGCATTGCATCAGATATTGAGGATACAGGGTACTATCCATCACTTGTACATCCAGTCCGAGGTGCATGTGCTACAAAATATTATACTTCTGTTCTCTATGGTCAATTAGCTAGTGAGGGTTTCACTAACCCTGAGCCTACAATGAAAATCACCAGGAAGAGCAGCCACACTATCACTGCATGAATATCCTTCACCTGAATGGGACGCCTTTGAATTGCGGGAGTGACCTCATGCAAACATTGTGGGGGGAGCACGGACATTTCGCTCCCACACTGCTGAAGCTATACTGCAGTAATGTAAACAGCGTTAATAGCACATCAGTGAGGTAACCATAATAAGTATCTTGGTTCCCATACTAACTAGCAAAAAAGACCCTCGGTATGTAATATAAAGTAAACAGGATGCGATTGTCACAATAAATTGAATTATAGATTAAATCTGGGGGCTTTAAACAAACTTTACTTTGAGAAATGGATGTAGAATTCCATTGAACAGTGCTTGTAGCTCATCTCCATTCCCAAGTCGGCTTTCCAATTGGAAGCTCTTGTCAGTTTTGGCTGGGGGGGGGGGGGGGGGGGGGGTGGCTTCAAAGAATATGAAATTTTAAATTCTCATGTTCATTTGCTTTTTGCTCCCATAGAAACCCTTAAACCTCCTAAGATTATTCCTACCTTCCCA
>JAODKE010000125.1:29119166-29130983 GCA_026779605.1 Mormyrus hasselquistii
AGGCAGTGGATCGAAAGGGTTTTGCTGGGGGGGGGGGAGGGGGGGGGGGGGGGGGGGGGGGGGGGGGGGGATGGAGATGAAACGGGCAAGAAATTTGTTTCAAATTATTTATCAGTTGTACATATCTCGTGTCAACAGTACAATGTATTTGAGAAGACAAATGCACAGATATTTCCTTCTAGAATACATGCGGTGAGGTTGAGAGGGTGCCGGGTTGGGGGTGGTGGTGGGGGGGGGGGGCGTCCGTAGCAGCATGCTGTTTTTCTTGTTCCGCAGCTGTCCCTGTTAACTGCCGCTTTGTGCAGCATCTGGTTAGATGGTCCATCTTTAAAGCACTTTCTACTTCATTTAAACCTTGCATATACATGTAAGTTTCACAAGGGCATTTTTTATTAAAAACTTTAAGCCCACATTCCCAGCGGGAATGATATCATCTCTTTGATATGCATTTCCTCAAGGTTTTTCCATCAAAACTTTCCAAGCAGGGAACAGAGCCGTATTCTGTTTTATTTTCCCGTGTGTCCCGCTGCACGCTCCGACAGACTCGCAGCTGCTTATTGTGAGCTTGGCGCGGACTCTCTGAAACCGCGGCTCCCCCCGGCCCTGGAACCCCCCGCACGGCTGCGGTCGCACCGCGTCCGCCTTTCATGGGGAGGGGGGCCCGGCCAAGGTCTCGGAGGTTCCGCTGAGAAGCGGTGGGCGCTCTGGTTCACAGACGGAGTCCGCCCCTACCACCATGAGCCAGCAGGGCTCGCCTCCGCCGTCTTCGTTGACTCACATTGATCGCTATGCGGGAAAAGTACCCACTTTTGCATAAAACCAGGCAGGAAAACTTACAATTTTTTCGGTCATTGCTCTTCTCGGCAAAGTCTTACTGTCATTCAGGGCATCGCTGGAGAGGTGTGCATCAGAAGGTTGTGGGCTCAAATCCCATAGCCAGTAGAATGCCACCGGGCCCCTGAGTAAGGCCCTTAACCCCACTTGTCCCAGGGACTGGCTGACCCTGATTTTAATTGTATGTTGCTTTCGATAAAAGCATCTGCCAACTAACTGAATGTAAATTTGAATCTACAGACTCCATTTTCCTTCCACTATTGACAATTTAGCTAGTGCTTAGTATGAGACAAGCCAGAGTTTTATGGATGATTTGTTGAATGCCTACAGATGTGTAGTCTATCAGCATCAGACTGGCAGCTGCACTTGACTAAAAATGCAAATTATTTGCTAATAGTGAGTCGTATAGGACTCTGGTTACCCAGCTGAATGGGGATATCGGTATAAAGCATAGCCCCATTTTCAACTAACTGCATTGTCTATGCATCAAATAAACCAAAATTGTATGTCCACGAGAAAACTCAAGGTTACTGACTCGTCTTGGCTTCCGTCTTCACCAGAACAATATGCCTTATTGACACGAAGATTCCTCTGCTCTCTGTGAACTAATTGCGAATAATTCCTGCTCCTAGATAAAATACGAACAGATTTGTACGCGCTGTTCATTAGAGGGTCTTCATTCCTGTCTTGTTACTCGAGGCTTAAAGAAAAATGGAATAAAATGAGCTAAATTTGAGACTTATGGTGTCAGGAAATACTAAAATAAATTTTTTAAAAATCACCCACGCATGCATGATCGTTGGCCCAGGCTGAGATATTCAGCTATTTAAAATAAAAACAGTGGCTGCTTTTTAACTGGACCGTTTTGTCCAAAACACACGTTCTTGAGAGGAACGACAGACTCCTGAAGTTCTCAGCCCGTTTTAGCGCACCGAGGTCACGTCTGCCCGCCTGTTTACCCGAACGGGAATCATATGCGGAGAGGGAAAAGTCCCATCTTTGTTTTGGCCCCCAGAGCGTATAAGTTTGGCTTAGCACCATGAAACGGCGAAGCTGTGAGATTTCTCTTTGGCAGCCTGGGAAAATAAAAGGTTCCATCTGGCGAGAGGGGCCAGAGGATAGCCTTTGCTGACCTTTGACACAGATTCTGCTTTTAGCATATTTGTACGGATTTATGGGTTGTTGAGGAACAATACCAGGCAACGCGGCGGGACAGCACAGCCCCCAGCGATGGGCAGTTTAATTTGGCTGGACGTGGGAGAGAATATGAAGACATGAGCGGGAGCACAAAATGTGTCCATGTAACTGGCTACATTTATAAAACACACTATTTGGCGGTTGGTTGCCAGAGTTGATTCTTTTTAAACTGCTCTCTTGACCTTTGGGGCAATGATTTAAAGTACCTGTGTATCGCATTGTGTGCAACTACATTGTTTTATTGTATATTGCGACAGCATTGAAAAGGTCTAGTAGTCACTTTCAGAAAATACACTATTTGTGACCTCTTAAAAGAATAAACAATAATATAGATATGGTTAGATGTGGTTTGGGCAATAGAGATAATTAAATGCATATGCAGGGATCTAAGCAAATGGGGAGAGTTCATTGTATTCACTGAGTATGCAGTCGAGTCAGTTTCCACTGTGAAGCAGAATGGTCGCAGGTCCGAGTGTCCCTGGAAGTTTCTGGAAGGTGACAGAATAGCATGACTAGCTATAGCCGAGAGGATGGAGGAGTGCCGTCTGGTAGCTGCCTTTGCTGCCGAAAGCGAGCAAATCTAGCAGATCGCATTCGTCAGGAATTTGCTGTTCGGCAAACACTGTGAAATAAATACCATTTTAAATTAACATCAAAACTGAAGAATATATCGTATATACATGCCGGCAATGCAGATAGTCATTTAAATGAATTCAGGAAAATTACACACATAACGGTTCGGCTGATATTCACACCCCATACTTCCATGTGCATGGGGCGTTTGTCCTAACCTCCGTCCATTTTTTCCTCCTTCTTTCTTACTCCGTTCCCTTCTTTTTTCTTGTTTTAAGAGGGGGATGGGCGAGTCTATAAGAGGATTCAACCATGAATAGACTTTTGTTTTGCTGGTTCTTTTTTCCTCTGGACTGTGTCAATTGGTGGGATGTCTTTCAGGTCTTCGATCTGCGGGCTGGCTGGGGAATGAGTGTTCAGCGAGGAGCCGGAATCCAGGCTCGCAAATGCCGTGGCTGAAACGCCGTCGTCCGGGGATCCTAATCAAAGGCATATTTGAAATCGAAACAGAAGGCCCGTTTTAAAGACACATACCCCCGTGTCGATATGTAAGTGCTAGCGGTGTCAGTAATCAAGAACAGCATTAAATTCAGAGGTGGAAAGTTCAGGTTCAGGAAGTACAAATCCAGACCAAGATATTCTTTCAACCAACCAGTTGAGTACTCTGTGACTGTGCCCCTTTATACTCAGCTGATTGGTTGAACCTTCCACCTCTGATTAAATTTATTTGTGCATATCGGCCCGTTTTAAATATTATGGCATTAATCTGTGCATTTACTTTTTAGAAACTAAACAAACGGGGAGGTGGTCTGCCAACGGCCCATCATCCTCTGCTTCTCCTGGATCATGACATCGCAGATGCAAATGGGCCCAGCCTGTGCTGCATTCTGCAGTAGGAGGTGAGGTATTCCAGACATGCGTGGTGCTGTAAACGTCGCGAGCGGCCAATGTGAACTATGCCAGCAATCCAGGGGCCAGCGGAACGCGCGTCACAGCTTAAAGATAATACCCTGCTTGATTCCAGCGCCAAACAATCTACGCTCTTTGTTCTATTTCTGTGTGGCGAAGTCAAAAAGTCAGAAATTCGGGTGCAGCAAAGGCTGCATTTATTGTTATTTATTTATTTGTTCTTCTTCGACTTTTTTTTTTTTCTTATTGGGATGAAACGATGCGGTTGACCGCAAAGTCGTTTGGCTGGTGTTCCAGAACGTTCCTGGTCAAGTGTGGGTCAAAAAATTACTCGAAACAAGCGGTGAAAAAGTCCAGGTGAGCAGGGAACTGCTGCAGACTACCCTAATTCTGCTGCAGACTACCCTAATTACTGCAAAAACGAGAAAAGGAGGTTACATTTATTTTATTGAAACATTTATACCGCACATTTATCAGGCTATATCTTAATTGTTCGGTGAGGCTTTCTTCTGGCTTCCTCTCACGGGCCAAAAATCTGCCATTTAAGTGAATTTGTGCCTTAAGTTGACCTGGCCATATTTTGCGTGTGCTCTGCAATAGACAGACCCCATCCAGGGCATCCCCAGCCGTGTACGTGGTGTTTCCTCAATGGACCCCCGGCCCCTGGCTCCCCTGACATAGTACTGGATACACGGTTATGTAGGATAGATGAATAGAGGGATGTATGTATTTTTTTCTGCATTTTTTGTGTTCAACCAGCACTTAACAGACCTACTATGGATCAGACGCTCAGTAGGGTGCGAGGTCCTTAAGGGGATCCGCTCCACCAGCTTAACCCGTGACCGGTAGTGTTGGGTCACGTCACCTGCCCAATTCCAGACCATAACCACAGTCAGATGTTCTTCTCTCCCCCCTTGGCACATTCCACCTGTAATTATATTGTTTGCCCAAGCGTGACCCTAAATTACCGCCATGGCTGCTGTTGACGTAAAGCGTTCTTGTCGCCATGGCTATCATAATTAATAATTCAATCTTTTCCCTTCCCTCGGCACGATATGGCTGCCATACAGCGGAACCGCACGCGTTGCCGTCAGCCACGGGCGTCCGTGAGCCACCATCCCGCGCCGAACCACAGCTCCGACCTTTTGGCTCGCCTCGCCCGGCGTACAGCCTCGGCGGCTCAGCCCTGTCACGCTCGGCGGCTCGGCCTTCTCCGCCACCGCATGCTTGACAGACTCGCTCAATAATTTAACACGGTACGGTTTGCCACTTATTAGACATGATGCCTGCACACGAGCCAGATTCGCCGGGTCTGAATCGATGTGACTGCGGACCAAAATATAACAGCCAGGGAGCGAAACACAAAGACCGAGAATAGATCCGCGTTTGTCTGAAGGCATCTCATCCCCATCTGCCGACCAGCACAAGCCTACGAAATGCTAACGATGTTTAAGCCGGGGCATTGCGAGGCATGCATTTCTCCGTGCCTGCTCTTACTGTGGCTGTTTTATTCTTATGAGGCAGCCACGTGCATCAAAACTATCACTTTATACCAGTTATGTTTGCAGATAGTGGGGTTCCATAACTTCATGCATCCATAGGTTATACTGGTAATTTGAAAACCAGCTATTAGATTTCGGTCTATTTTTCAATATAAGTGGCTGCTGGTCAGTGTCCGTGTTGTGGTCTGTACCAGTATGTACAGACGCTCCCCGGGTTACGATGGTCCGTGTTTATGGCCGATTTTATGTAAATATTTTTCACTTTCATTACATTATTCAATAAATGTCTTGAGTTATTCCACACTTTATTATAAAATAGGCTTTGTGTTAATGATTTTGCCCAGCAGTAGGCTAATGTAAGTGTTCTAAGTGTGTTTAAGGTAGGCTAGGCTAGACTATGTTTGTTTGGTTAGGTGTACTAAAACGCATTTTCACCTTACCATATTTTCGCCTTGTGATTTATTATGGTTTATTGTAATGAAACCCCATCAAGACCCCATCAGTATTTTCAGACTCAGCACTGTGGATTAGCTGGCAGCACTAACGCCTCACATCTCCCAGAGTTCAAATGGGCCTCTGTTTGTGGAGTTTGCATGTTCTCCTTGTGCCACAAGGGTTTTCTTGGGGTACTCCGGTTTCCTCCCACAGCCTAAAGACATGCAGATAAGCTAATTAGCATCTCTAAATTGTCAGTAGTGTCTGATTCTGTGTGTGTATGTGGGTGCCCTGCGATGGACTGGCATCCGTCCAGGGTGCCCCCTGCCTTGTGCTCTCTGAGATGGCCCCCCTTTCACCCTGACCAGGATAACCAGTTGGAGGCTGGATGGATAGTCAAGCTTAAAGATAAAATGTCAGCAAATGTTATAACTCTTATAGTATTTGGTCGTGCAATTAAGCCATTTGAGGCACAAGTGTTTTATTACTAGTATCGTTACTGTTGTTTGCTGGTATGCCTGTCTGTCTCGATCATGTGACCAAACAACAATCAGCATCCGCAGGCCTCGATGCGATCAGCCTCTGTGCATTATGCAGTTCGATTCCCCAGAATGCGTCGCCTGGGAATGTGACTGGGCGTGTGACGTCAATGGTGCTTTTTGTGGGCCGCCGGACTCCCCCTGGTCATCCAGATGAGTCACGCACAGTTCCTGCCCTTGTATGAGCCAATCTAGGCTGGCCGCAGAAGACTGGAACGCAGTGTGGGAAAAGAGACAAAAATGGTTGTCTGTGCTGGCTGCATCTGGCTCATACAAGTATGCACAGTAATACCAACACAACTACTCTAATAACAATGCAAAAAACACAGAAGACAAACTAATTGGCAAGACTTAATCCACCGTAATTAAATAAAAAGGATTAATTATGGCCGGCTTTGCATGCATGCAATCCATAGTTTTGCCTAAATTCATTTGTTTAGAGCACTAGAATATCCAGACAGCTTTAAAAATAAATCGCTGGATTCATTCATGGATTAGTTAATTAATTTACTGGATATTTTCTAAAAATATATACTAGACTATCACATCCTTTCATATGCCAGAAGTGTGTGGTTAATTTATTTATTGATTTATTTATTTTATTATTCTGGTGGCAGTTAACTGGAAGATTCATCTTGATTGTCTGATAAATGGGAAGTTTAGGTGCCCGCAGATCTTTAATTATGTATAATATTCTTTTGCCCTGCTTTGTGCAATCTCAAGGGTGGACTCATTCAAATCATCTACTTGAAAGTTTGAAAAGCTCCAGTGACAAGAATATTAATATGCCCACTGAGTCATATGTGTTTCAGCTCATACATATTCAATTTCCCCCATGGTCCAAGGATTTTATGTCAAACTTCGCTAAACTTGTAGTTGCCGTCCACGCCATATAACGGCATCCGGAAGCGAAACTACTGGAAGCTGCAGAGGTACAGGAGGTCGGGAGAAGCGGGGGTCACAACGCGGCACTGCGGTCAGCGGGGGGGCCCACTGTGTTCCAGCTGCTGGTATTAAAAAAAAAAAATCGTTTGTTTTATAAGACAATCATGAATCGGAGTTGAGGATTATCTGTTCATTAACAATGGCTTAGCGGAAGGCATTCAGGTGGAGCAAACGCCCACCCGCTAATGAAGTTTAAACAGATAAACTTTATGTAATTACGGCTAATTAGCCGAGGCCTGGGCCCTAGTGCTCTTTGATCTGCCCGGTGCACTATTATGCTCCTCGCAGATAGCATCTCCCGTTTGCCTCCTTACACGGGGGCCAGTGGAGATTAACCAGGGGTTAATGAGAGCGAAAGCGAGTGTGAGTGACTTGCTGGCTTTTGAAGGGGGGGTTTGGAGGGGGGAGGGGTGGCTCGTGATTGATGTGTTTGCGCCCCTAGAAGCCGTGCTGTTTTTCCGAAGCCCCACAATTGCAGGGCGAGGATGGGCTGTCAGGCCAGGGGCCGCGTCACGGGACGGAGGACCGAGCGCTTGACGGGAGGCGCCCTGGGGGACTCGCGCCCTCTGACAGGGCAGTGTTCGGGGGGGGGGGGGGGGGGGGGGGGTATGCACTGGCCCAAGAGCCGCACATTGTCAACATTTGTACATGGAAGATGTAAATGTAAAGCGATAGCTTTGTGAAATCTGACTTCAAATGTGACTGTTTCATGAACCAGCCACTACTGCACTGCGCATTTCTGATTAGTCTGCCCTTCTGGTGCTGTTTGCTGCTCAGTTTTTGGTTCATGCAATTCATGTGTTTTTTATTGCATTTTCTGTACGGAGCAAAAATACATCAATGCAAAAAATGGGGTCATAACATGTTCTTCATTAAAAGATATTTCATTATAATACCGGGCACATAAAATCGCAAATGGGATTTAATGCTTAAATTATTTTTTACAAGGAAACAATGAGAGTACAGCAAGTGGCTGTAATCGTAAATCGCCAATGGAGGGCGATTTGCCTTTTTGCCGAGCAGCCGTTTACAGCGAACAGCATTCTGAACATTTTCCAGACAGAGCGATTTGCTATTGACTTTTCACTAATTGTTGCTTGATGTTGCAATGTAGAGGCTTGTTTTGTTATCAGAGTATTAAACCAATAAATTCTGGACTAATGTTATGTCTCTTTGAAATATACGGTGCCCCACCTGGGTGTGGCAGCTACGGCTGCTGTGACTGGAGTGTAAGATGGGGTATGAGAAAAGAGAATTTCCCCATGGAGACGAATAAAGTATCACTATTCTGATATGAAGCTGTATTGCATTGCACTGCTACAACATCCAGATGCTGTTAATTGTACTAAATTTGCAAACTGACGCATCTTATTTGTTGATTTTTTTTACAGAATCTGCCTTGGCTATAAGTGTTGACTTCATTGGTTATTTGGTCCAATCTAAATATGTGGTGCATTTAGCAGAAACATGGGAAACTGACTGTGGTAAAATGAGCAATGCGGCGCTGAGTAAGTAGAGAGGTTGCGTGGGACTCTGCCGCGGCTCCAGAGAGAGCTGCGTATGGCTTTTTGTGGTTTTGCATTGGAATGGAGTTCAACAAAAACTGCTGATTTGTAAATGGTTGCTCTCTGAAGAGCGGACAGAGAAACAGTATGGATTGGGTTTCAGAATTTTGGCTTAACCAAGGAAGGAAGCGAGCCCAACCCACAGCAGAGAGCACATGCCGACACGCGGCACGTCTTTGGTGCCATTCAGTACTGAGCATCAATGTCTTTATTGTCATGACCTGCTCGTACGAATCTTGTGTGTGCCACGCCCCCTCATTAACCATGTGTGTAGCCCCGATTGTGACCAGCCGTTTCCTGTTATTTCGATTTGTTCTGTGTATTTCAGTTCGCGTTGGAGTACGTTTCCCTAGGTCTGTCACTAAAGTCTTTCATGCTGGTTTGTCGTCCGTCTTTTGTTTCATTTATTCCACGACAATAAAACCCTCGTTTCCCTGACTACCCAGACTTCTCCTGTTCTGTTACTGCTCCATCCCTGTACGGTGTGATGTTTATAGCAGTTCCACAGGGCAGGCAGCATAGTGACAGTGCCTCATGTAGGTGGCAGGGGTGACCTCAGGCAGCATAATGACAGTGCCTCATGTACAGTAGGTGGCAGAGGTGACCTCCTGGGGAGTCAAAACAACATTTTTACCCATAATCCTGTACTACCCAAGCATTTGCTTTTGGCATATTTTTTTTCTAAACTGCTGGGGCATTTTTTGGAGGGATTCAGGACCTCCCGTTAGTTGGAGTCCAGGTCTCAGTAACATTCTCCTTTGTTTTCAGATGGCACTCTGACCCCTGACCTGGTCTGGGTCTGCCAGCCACACCCACTGGCCAGGACAGAGTAAGGTGAGTGAGTCGGAGACGCAGGGAGGCCGGAAGAATCCGTGAGGGTGATGATCCCAGGAGAGGAGAGGAGAGGAGAGGAGAGCTGCTCGTGGGATTAGGAGTTGCGGGGGCTGGGATCTCACTTCCCTTGGAAAGCAGATTAAATGATACAGCCAGCAAAGCTGAGAATGGAGCACCTTCCACAGTATTTAAGCTTCTAAAGTGCCTTTCCTTCCAAATCCAATTTGGACTTATCAGTCAGACCGTCGTGCGCCGTGAAGCAGGCGACGGTGATAAATGACTCACAGCTTACCTGACACGCCACCATTCCAGGTCTTATAACAACAAAAAAAGCAAAGGACACCTTAAGTGACAAGAGCAAACTAGGCACAGGACAGGGCCGAGGACACAAGCTTACGAGAGAGTCTCCTCACGTTCAGTGTGGATGTTCAGGAAGGACGTGTTTAGGAAACGTTAAAAGAGAATAACAGACGTCATCTAGACTGGAAAGCTTCAACTAAATTTAAAAGCCACATGGTGTTATTTTAATTAGCACTGCCCTTTTCACACTGAACATAGCGCCGCCCTTTTCACGCGGGACATAGCGCCGCCCTTTTCACGCTGGACACAGCGCCGCCCTTTTCACTCTGGACATAGCGCCGCCCTTTTAATGTTGGACATAATACCGCCCTTTTCACGGCCACGCTGATGATTTATTTAATTGCAGAGATTAATGTGTCCAGGGGTGTTTTATCTGCCTGTTTTCAGACAACAGTTTAACATGCAGACACCTAGCACTTGACGTAATGAGTTATAAATGCTACAGGGAAATAAATGACCAAAATATGGGCCATTGAACGAAAATAAGTCAGCTGTAGCTGTAATACAGCCGGTATCTGTGTAAGTCTTTATTCAGAGGCTGATTGATTTCGTAGGACCCAGAATGACTGTTAAATTCAGTTTTTTGTTTAACTGTCGTCGACTGTGGAGGGAGGCAAGTTCACACACGCAGCCCGTTTGATGGCTGCTCCATACATCAGCTTGGGATGCTAAAATGAAGAGAAAAGGATTACAGGAAGGCCTCTCGGGAACAAGCTGAAGACAGATTGCCATTGTCAGCCTCTCCCCCGTCTCGCTTCGATGTGGGGCGGCCTGGCCAGGGGGACGGCTGCCAATTTAGACCCCCTGTCCCAAAAAACGGCCCAAGAAAAGTAGGCTTTTGTGGCCCGACTGCCTCGTCCTTAGCTCAGGGCTGTCTAACCCCCAGGCCCCCCCCATCCTGTCTGCCGGGTTCTGCTGGGAGAACAAAGGGGGCACCGGCCGGGGCTCCGACCAGGAACAAACGGGCTTAGCAGAGGTCACGACCAGGAACGGGACGTTGAGGGGGTCCAAATACTAAAGGCCGGTGTGATTTATGAGGGAGACGGGACAAGGAACCAAAAATAGGGAGCTGCTGACAGATCTGCTGACCCACATCAGGCTCTGGGGTGGGGCTTGGTTGGGGGAGGGGCTTAGCTCCCACCTGCAGCCTTCTTCCTGAAAGTGAAGTGGACCTCGGGAGGAACACCTGAGGAGCACCATGGCAATCTGACTGCTGCATCTCCTCTATCTTCCTACCTTACTCTAGTGATGATCTATCGGTAGCGTTTCCTTCATCGGCTTCCAAAGAAAAAAATGTTATTAGCTAAATATTAAAAATAACATGGAGAGACGCAAATTCCTCATCCAACCGCAGACTGACAGATGTGAGATTGACTTTAGTGAGATTGTTCTGTAGTAAAAAGTGGCCCGACCCTGGCAGGAGTAAGAAGAGCGCCCCCGTGTGACACGCCGGACCCGCGCGTCGAGTGACGTCCGCTTAATCCACACGCCAGTCAAGCAACCACTTGCTGCCCAATGGAAATGAGAGGTGTGGGCCGCAGTCAGACAGAGCTTCTGAGATGTCATGCTTGGCTCGCTCTCGTGCTTCACATCTGATCATTCCCTTCCCTAAGAAGCTCCATGTGAGCTACACCGCCCCCCCCCCCCAACTTATCTATGCTTCCCCCCCACCTGCCATTTTCTCATGTCAGTTATCCAAAATTAACTCACGCACCAGAACAGCCGGTTGTGCTGTTTCACCCCCTCCTCAAAACAATCCCCACCCCCAGCCAAGCCTTGGCTCTGCCTCCTCCTGTTCCCGCTCTCTAATGCTGCCTTACAAGGGCCATTCTAGCTGGGAACCCCATCATTAACCAATGATACATTTTGAATCAATGAGTGGTGGGAAGTGGTGTGAGGGTGCAGTGGTTAGCACTGTTGCCTAAGGTGTGACTGGTGTGTGAGTCTGTGTATATATGCTGAGGAGTGAATGCTGTGTAACTGTGTTTATATATGCTGAGGAGTGAATGGTGTGTGAGTGTGTGCATATATGCTGAGGAGTGAATGGTGTGTAACTGTGTTTATATATGCTGAGGAGTGAATGGTGTGTGAGTGTGTGCATATATGCTGAGGAGTGAATGGTGT